>JAWZYT010003076.1:40000-89632 GCA_034508575.1 Petrolisthes manimaculis | reverse complement strand
GGGGGTTGTGAGACAACTCTTGGACTGGTCGAAGCAAACTTGACTAGAAATAGAAGATATAAATCGAACGAGGGACAAAATGCATATAAGAGAGTTTTAACCCTGCAGTGTTTTAATCCACTAGACAGACAGACAGACAGACAGACAGACAGTGGTATGGGTATTCATTCAATCACTTAGCCGAGCACTACAATTTTTCCATTTGTACATATTGCATGTGTTTGTAAGTGTGTGTAAAAGAGAGGGATATATATATATATATATATATATATATATATATATATATATATATATATATATATATATATATATATATATATATATATATATATATATATATATATATATGTGTGTGTGTGTGTGTGTGTGTGTGTGTGTGTGTGTGTGTGAGAGAGAGAGAGAGTACAGGTGCATGTGTGTGTGTGTGTGTGTAATGAATGCTTTCGTATCGATCTCACAGTATATGAGCTGGCAAATCTATCTTGGATGAGAGAGACGAAGACACATTGTATTCACCAGTGAACGAAAATATATCCCAGTTATCAATTGGACTGTCAATATACTCGGGTTTGCCTATATGGTGTCAATGGCCAATCCATCAGCGTTCATTGAGTAAAGAATGGGTGACTGTGTGTGTATGTGTGTGTGTTAGTGTCAGTCTGAGTGTGTGTGTGTGTGTGTGTGTGTGTGTGTGTGTGTGTGTGTCAATCTATGTGTGTGCGTATTTATCAGTGTCAATCTGTGTGTGTGTGTGTCAGTGTCAATTTGTGTGTGTGTGTGTGTGTGTGTGGGTCAATCTATGTGTGTGTGTATTTGTCAGTGTCAATATGTGTGTGTGTGTGTGTGTGTCAGTGTCAATGTGTGTGTGTGTGTGTGTGTGTGTGTGTGTTTGTGTGTGTGTGTGTGTATAAGCATTTAAGTTGAACACATTTTTTATTCCTCACTCAGTATTAGCTTCTCTTACTTTCCCTTTCCTCTATGTACAGTTACGGTCAGGAGTCCTACAACACCCTCGAGTGAAACGACCTCGAAAAATGGTATGAGACTAAGGTTATTCAACTCTGCAATATTCGTTCATAAGATTCACTCTCACGACTCACTTTCATTCACCTGAGACAGAACTTTTGACTGTGTCTGTACAGTAATTAGGATTCCCTCCTTTCCTCTTCTACTTGTCATTCCCTCCCCTCCCACCTCTATTCTTCCTCTTCCTCCACCACATTGCTATCCTCAATAATTCTCCTCTCTCCCCCCTTCCTTTACTTTTCCTTCCCTGCCCTTCCCTCCCTTATTCTACCTTCCATTCCCACCTCAAACTTTTCCCCTCTCCTCTCCAGCCCTCCCACTTCAGCTAGGCCTCAATATTGGCTTGAGGGTTTACGATTTTCTTTGTGATATGGGAATGAACACCACCGTACCAGATCATAATATATAGAAACCATAACTGAGGGTAAACAAGGGCAGTACTACTCTTCCACCACCAAAGCATCACACCATCACCACATAGCTATCACTCTACCACTACACAACTACATCCATACCAGCACCACACAAACACCAATATAAACCAGTATCCTATCCTCCAACCACAACTACACACCACAACACCCCACCCACACACACTACAACACCTCACCACCCTAACACACCACAACACCCCACCCACACACACCCCACAACACCTCACCACCACCCACACACACACCACAACACCCCACCCACACACCCAAACATACCACAATATCCCACCCACACACACATGTTCCACCAACCACCACAAAACACCATCATAACATCACCACACAAGCCTAACCACCACCACCACCACCACCACAGCAGGTCCGTACAACCCAGGCTCAATGGAATACCATGAATATTCTCTGGCAAACTAGTTCACGGGGGGCTTGATTCAGCACAACCACCTAACCTACCTCATGCAAAACGTGTGTGTGTGTATTATTTCCCTCTAAACTGTCTTTCTGTCCCTCTCTCTCTTTCACTCCCTTACACACATTCTTTCTTGCACACTTTTAAATATAGCTATAATTAATCCTCACAAAGCCTAAATTACCTCCAACTCGACCCTCTAAAAAAGATGGAAATAGTAAAAGTTGGGGAGTATAATGTTGAACTTGGTTTCATCTTCACTAAGCCTACCTTCCTCCCTCCCCTCCATTTATCCCTACCTCCATTCCCTGCATGTCTCCCTTCTTTCCCTCCCTCTCCTAAATTTCTCCCTATCTTCCTTCCCTCCCTCCCTCCCTCCCCTGCATTTCTCCCTACCTCCTTCCCCTCCCTTCCTTCTTCCCATGTCATCCATTTTCCCTCTCTTCCCTGCATGTTTCCCTTTCCTGCCATCCATCTTTCCCCCTTTCCCTACCAACCCCTGCCCTCTTTCAGTCCCTATAGTTCCCTCCCCAGCCCTCACTCCCACCCTGCCCTCCTTTCACCTCCCTCCCTCCACCCTTCCCTCCCTCTTTCCCTGCCTGTCCTTTCTCCTCCCTCCCTCCCTCCACCCTTCCCTCCCTCTCTCCCTGCCTGTCCTTTCCCCACCCTCCCTCCACTCTTCCCTCCCTCTCTCCCTGCCTGTCCTTCCTTTCCCCTCCCTCCCTTCTCTCTACACCCTTCCCTCCCTCTCTCCCTGCCCTCCTTTCCCCTCCCTGCCTGTCCTTTCCCCACCCTCCCTCCACCCTTCCCTCCCTCTCTCCCTGCCTGTCCTTCCCTTTCCCCTCCCTCCCTTCTCTCTACACCCTTCCCTCCCTCTCTCCCTGCCCTCCTTTCCCCTCCCTGCCTATCCTTTCCCCACCCTCCCTCCACCCTTCCCTCCCTCTCTCCCTGCCTGTCCTTCCCTTTCCCCTCCCTCCCTTCTCTCTACACCCTTCCCTCCCTCTCTCCCTGCCCTCCTTTCCCCTCCCTCTCTCCCTCCCTCTCTCCCTGCCTGTCCTTTCCCCTCCCTCCCTTCTCTCTACACCCTTCCCTCCCTCTCCCCCTGCCTGTCCTTCCTTTCCCCTCCCTCCTTCCCTTCTCTCTAAACCCTTTCCTCCATCCCTCCCTTCTCTCCAAACCCTTCCTTTCCTCCTTCTCTCCCTCCTCTCACCCTCCCACCATTCCTCCCTCCTTTCACCCTCCCTCCCTGCCCTCATTCGCTCGTTTCTGCTCGGCTTGACACAAACAACAATCCTCGACGAAAATAAAAAGATTAACTGCTTTCATCTTTTTTGTTTTATCATAATATGCATCTCTCGGTATGTCTGTCTGTTGGAATGTGTTAGTCTGTGTCTTTAATATTTTTTAATGTTTGTGTGTGTGTGTTTTTTATATTCTATTAATTGCACCGTAGCGTCAATCAACAGGCATGCAACCATACATATAGGTAGGCAGAACCCATGCGAATCAACTAATTACAACAACACACATACACACACACCGCATACACACCAAACCATGTTACACACACACACACACATCACACACACTACACACAGAATACCACATCATTGCTTCTATACTACCCACCCAAACCACACCACCAATTTTTAACCTTACCCAAGCAACACCACTCATCCATCCATACATACATACAGTCGTGGTGAAATATAATCATCCATATAGGGGGGTAACTCATGTAAGAGTTTGACAGCTTCCCTCTGTTCCTAAGATAATAAACTTTTCAATAAATAGGGTAAGTACCATCTTTTAGTTTAATACAAGCAGCTACACAATACTTAAAACAATAATATTATAATTTTGTAAACGTGAAAACATTAGACAGTATATTGTTTTTCGATACCTATATGTAGATGATTATTATTGACCACGACTGTACATCCATCTTCTTCATCATCCACAGCAGATCATTATATAGGATTGTAAATTAAGGTAATAATTCTTATTTGGTACATTGGAGTGTCTTGATTCCTTCAAAGTATGCCAGGAAACATGACCAGATGAGCAAAAATAATGATGTTCTGTTGCTTGGAATAGTTTGGAGGAATCAGTTGCTCCAAATTTACCAACACCTAATTTTCTCCTTAATTAAAGGGAGATTCTCTTGTTGGTAAATTGTGTGGCTGCTGATTCCTCCTATTACTATACCAGAAAACAGACACCCTCAATGGTACTCATAGAAGATCTGTTTCTTGGCATAGTCTCAAGGAATTTGAAACATTCCAATTCACCAACAAGTGAATCTCCGCTTAACAGAACCAACACACACACACACACACACACACACACATATACATATATATATATATATATATATATATATATATATATATATATATATATATATATATAAGGGAAGTGACAAGCGGGTGTTAAATTCAGCATAAGATAATATAAAGAATAATATATTATACAGTACATCCCCTTAACCCTTTAAACACCCAATATTCTGATATACACCAAGTTCACCTCCTCGGGGCCGTCAACTTCCATTCACATACACACATACACACATACACACACGCACACACACACACATGCGCACATTATTTACAACCGATCAGCTGATTGGCTCCCGCTGGCAATATTGGGCCTGACGTCAGTAGCAAAGGAGACCTGCAGGTGTGTGTGTGGGGGGGGGGGGGGGAGGGGGGGAGGAAGGTAGGGAGTTTCGTGTTAGGGGAGGGTAGGGAGTTTCGTGTTAGGGGAAGGGTAGGGAGTTTCGTGTGTATGTGTGGGGTGAAATGGGCAGCTGAGAATCGATGGTAAAGTGACGTCAGTTTAACACTAGTTTGAGTTACTTAGAAAACTAATATCTACAAAGGCCTGACTGACTGATTGCCTGGAAACACTTTAATGGAGAGAGAGAGAGAGAGAGAGAGAGAGAGAGAGAGAGAGAGAGAGTGAAGCAGTAAGTTTGTCTTATCTTTCCACCTCCTCTCCTTCTCTCTCACTCTTTCTCTCTCTCTCTCTCTCTCTCTCTCTCTCTCTCTCTCTCTCTGCGAAAGAATTTAATTTGTGGCACTAGTTTCTTCCCTGTCAGTCCGTATACAGACAGACACACAGACAGACAGACAGACCTCACCAGACAGACAGACAGACAGACAGCCAAAGCAAGGCATGAAACATATCAGTTTAACTATAAATCATCAGCAACCTTGAAGATAATTCAATAGAAATATATAACCCTATCTTTCCATTTCATTACATATTATAAATAGAGCACAAGAAATTCGAATTTATTACCATCATCACCATCCAGCACCGTATGTTTCTTCATATTTTTATATTTTTCTGTACCACTATCTTTCCATTTCATTACATAATTATTATACATAGAGCACAAGAAATTCTGTTTCTCCGTACGGTATGTTTTTTTATTTTGTTTAACCCAATCCTTCCATTTCATTACATATTATAAAAAAAAACAAGAATTTCGAATACAAACTAATTATACATGAACTAAGTGACCCTCTCATTTCCATATGCCTCTATGCATTATTTTCTCGTTCCAGTGATTTCTCCCCTTCAGTCTTGGTTGCTGCTGCTTTACATTATATTCCTCTTTGACTCCTACACTCAGAGCTTATAATTTATGTTATGTTTCTCTCTGTCTGTCACACACACACACAAACATTCAAATGTAACTCTCCCTCTCTCTCTCTCTATCTATCTATCTATCTCTATCTATCTCTATCTATCTCTCATACACACCAAGCAAACATGTTAGATTAACTATTACTCGATTAAACACATACATAAACTTGTCAGGTCATCTGTCTTGTATAGATCACGTTATCTGTTTCTCATTTCATCGAAGTATTGATATATTCATGTATATACGAGGAAGCTGCTACATCCACTACAAATAGAAAATTTAATTAATCCCAACCACCCACACACACTTTCTCAATACATAGTTATCTTGTATCAGACGTACAGTATATATCATACGATAAGTTAATGAGTTGGAAATATATTAAGATCATTAATGGGATAGTATATTCATGGTACAGTGGAGTGTTTTGATTTCTCTAAAGTATGTCAGGAAACAGAACATGATTAACAGATATACGAATCATGACTCAGTTATTGGAATAGCTTGGAGGAATCAGTTACTCCAGAATTACCAACACTGTACAACCTCCTTAAGGTTCCTGTGATCGTGTATGAGAATTGGAGGCTTCTGATTCCTACTAACTAGGCCACGAAACACGTTCCTTCAATATAGGTGGTGTTTCGTGGCAATATTTGAAGGATTCGTTTACCTTCAATTCTCTGACTACATCACAGGGTTGCTTACAGTCCCTGAAAACTTTCCCCCCTATACTGCTGGGGTTATAAGCCCTTCAAAAATATATATATATACATTATTACTGGGTCTTTGTTGATACTATGCAAATATTTACACACACACATTATTTACAACCGATCAGCTGATTGCCTCACACTGGCAATACTGGGCCTGACGTCAGTAGCTAAGAAGACCCAACCAGACAAGCTCCTCCCCCTCCTTGTTTGTGTTTCTATGTAATTCTCTCTCTCTCTCTCTCTCTCTCTCTCTCTCTCTCTCTCTTCAGCGACTACTGACCTCCTACTCATTGTCATGCCAACAAGCCTGCAGCCCCGCCCAGGACCCCGCCCCGCCCCGCAGCTCGTAGAGTTGTCAAGTCGGAATAAACGTGCATTTTATTTCAAATTTTACACGTTATTCTCAAATAAAATGAACGTTTATTCCGACTTGGCAACTCTACGAGCTGCGGGGCGGGGCGGGGCTGCCTCTGTGTACTATCGGCCACAAGTATTGTAACCCACCTCTGATGAACCTCAACCAGAATTCATTTGGTAACACTGAACCCAGTCTCCAATGTCCAGATGTATGAAATCCTCTATTTACCACCTCAGTTTCCTTTTACATTTTCGTAGTTATTTACTGTATATACCTTGAAGTAATATTCTATGAATACTGTGATTTATCCATCTATTCAGTCAAACTGTATTTACTGGGAAATTAGAATGATTTTATTGATGAATATTAAGGTTTCCATTTCCTATCTCCCTCCTCTTCTCCCTCTCTGTCTCCTGATCCTTCCCTCCCTCCCTCTCCGTCTCTCGTGCTACCTCCCTCCCTCTCTGTCTCCCCTGCTACCTCCCTCCCTTCCCTTGCCTGTCTCTCCTTGCCCCTTTCCACCCTCCCTCGATTACTCTCTCTCTCTCTCTCCACCTGTGTGTGCGTGTGTGTTTGTTATTTAGTTATACTTCCCATTCTGAGTACAAATTCCAGTATTAGCCACATCATTTTTTCGCCTAATAATTAATGAAGTAATTTCAAACTTTTGCAAATACTCGACAACGAATGTTTACGTTTTTGCATATAAAATATTTGTTCAACATAGCTGCACAAGTATTACTGTTCCCATTTTATACGTCGGTGTGCTCTGGTTTCCTTGAACTTATAGAAATCCAAGGAAAAGATTTTAACAGGAGAAAGCACAGAACCATTCATTCTAGGAAATGAGATATTAATTCATCTGGATCGTTTTCAGATAAGTTAAGCTATGCCAAGTCGGCTGTCATAATATTATTGTAATCTGGTATCGTAATTTGATCGGGCTTATGATCCTACGAATGTGTAGTTTCCTTGTATTCTATCCCGAAAAAACTTTGCTTATCATGCAGGGTATTGACGTCAGCCAAAGGACAGAAAATAGCATTATAATGAGTAGGAATCCTTTGGCTTCAACCCTAGAGATTCGAAAGATTCATGCAGTCGAACGAAGTCGAAACAAATGTGATTCAACCACCTCTGGTCAGTTCGTGTCTGTTCACAGTTGGTCCTTAGTATTATAAAAAAAAGATGTAAAAAATCAAGAATAAAGTTGCATTGAAATTACGAATAACTTAGTATTTTATAAATTTATGAAACAAAACAACAAACCTCTCATGGCAGTGCCTAACACACTATATTCATACCACTGCATTTCACTGCAGCTGTAATAAACTAATACCAAGTCCCCTACAGTATACGAATAAAATAAATTCATAGTTTTAACATCAGTATACACAATCCAATATGAATAACTATATTTGTGAAACAGCTTCTTTTCTCCATTAGCCCTATCTTGCTGAATCAGGAATTAAATTAAATGAATGTTAGTATTATTGATATGGCACCGCCCTATAAACAAAAACAGAGAGAAAGTAAATTAAATTCTATACTGTTATTTGAAAATATTAATGGACAATGCTAAAAAGATTCCAACCAGTCGTTAGGCTGGATTGATGGAAAGTATAAGGTCTAGGAGAAATGTGGAGTCCACCAATCATAAATAAACCCTTTTATTTCATGATCCATCAGACTCAAATATCACTAAGAAATTTAAGTCAGACAAAAATAGATATCTTTAATAAACCACTAGATACAAGGAAGAAGTTAGGAAACGTTACTCATAGATAAAAGCAATAAATACGAAAGAAATTCGAATTCAATACGAGGTAAAACAATTGGAGTATGAGAGTGATTAGTAGAGAAGAGAGTGTGAGTAAGTAGAAAGAGGAAAGGAAAACGACAGATAGAGAGAGTTAGAGGATAAGTTAAGGGAATGAGAGAGAGAGGAATTGAGGAATGAAGGGAACAAGAGAGACAGATGAGGATGGAGGGCGCATGTTTGGTAGAGAAGGGATGGAACGAGTAATGAAGAGAAAGAGTGTGAGAGAGAACAGTGGCGAGAAAAAGGGGTTCAGGAGGGAGCAGTGGAGAGAAAGAGGGGGAAGAGAGTGGGCCATGGAGCTAGAATAGGAGGAGGCGACCCGCGCGTTCATTTGGGTCTCAGTGGAGTGAAGCCAGTCAGGTCCTCAGAAGCCAACGCCTAGTATTGGCAAGAAAGGCTGACCACTCATAGTACCCATACTGTTTACCCATATTCCTCACGATGTTTATTCATTTTTAATTACGGTATGACATGTATTTCGTATTCTTTAATTAATAACATACAATTCACACATCTTTCAATAATATAAATAGAAAGTTTTAAATTACTGACCTATCACTCTATACCAAATTGGCCACTGAAATGTATAAGTTTTATATATATCTTTACTTTCACTTTGGATGCTAACTTCTTAGTCATTTGTTTGGCCTTATATGCATATTTCACCTGCAAATATGTTTCAGCAACTTCCATAATTAACTAATGTAAGTGATTTTCAGTCGTACATGTGGCCAGCTAAAGTAGAAAATATGTATTTGTGGTCATAATATATTAACACTGATATTATTATTTTGCTACAATCTACCCTCTCCAGAGTGGTGCTGGACCCTCTTTCCCTAAACAGTTTTTCTGATGTAATACATATATCAATTACATCATCAGGTGGATACACCAAGTTTACTCTGTCTTTAAGTTTTACCAAGGAAAGAATATGTTTGTCAGTCTTGTCTGAGTTTAGGGCAACAATGTATGGTTCACAATACAAGGACTTCATTAACTTAAATATATCAAATCCTGCTATATATAAAACTATCTTATTTGTACACTTTGAGAGATGAGACTGACTTGGAATATACATGTATTCCTCTGACTCTATATTAACAGAATCAGATAATATCCTACTTTTTAGAACAGAGTCATTGATGACCTAAAGAGAAACATTATTTTTAATATTTCTAACACACTTGCTTGACACACTTAAAATTGGAACAGAATCCAATGGTATGCATTTCCTTGGAATAATAGGCATGGCCAAGTAACCGATCATCCTAACTAGGGAGGCAAAATGAATAATGCAGTATTTTATGATGCATGTAATGACAATTACAGTTACACTGAGAAGGATGCCAACTCTTATACTGTATATGTCATGAAGTCGGAAAAAGAAAAATAACTGAATTATTGTTGTATATTCAAAACCATGACATTTTCAACCTTAGTGATGGGTCTCGCAAACGTAATCCCTTAATTAACTTCCTAACTGATAAATCGGTCCCTCCCTAAGTAACACACAAACACAGCCGTTTATTAATTTGTTTGGTGACCCTCCCTCACTCGTAAACATATTTTACCACACCCAGATTGTACACACACATACACAAGCACACGCACACACACACACACGCATAGACATACACATGACATACTTTGATAACTGCATAAAAAGGAACTGCTTTACTGTATAATATGTTATTTCTTCACTCTGTCGTGACCACTGTAGATAGTGGTAGTATTCACCCAAACTGTTTAGTAACAATGTATTTCATTGTCTGCAGAATGTATAAATTAATCACCTTTTGGGTGACATAAGTCATGGCCAGATTAATAATTAAGGAGCGGCTGGTGAGCTTCTTGCCAATACCAATATGGCTGACCTGACCTCACTTTTCTGACCGCGGGTCGTCTCCTCCTATTCTAGCTCCATGGAGTGGGCAGTGGAGAGAAAGAGTGAGGAAGGGGGAGAGATGAAGGAGGGGGAGCTATAGAATGAAAAGAAAGATTGAGGGGGACTAGTTCTCTTATTAATCTTTAACACAGTAAAGTGACATAAAAATAAATAGTTTGACCGAATGAAGAGATCATAGAATAGCTACATATATATATATATATATATATATATATATATATATATATATATATATATATATATATATATATATATATATATATATATATATATATATATATATATATATATATATATATATATATATCGCCTAATTCATGTGAAGGTAAAGTGAAGAGGGGGAACAGAAGGATATCGTACATCTGGACATACGAGTCAGTGTTACCAGATGAATCGTGGTGATCCCATATGAATGGTGGGTGAGAATACTTATTCCCGATAGTACATTACATAACGTTCTGTCACACATTTAAATGTCTCAATTACCGCTAAGCTAGAGAAGAAAAAAAAGATCACATCAATAGAGTATTTTCTTTTCAGAATTAATAAAAAATACATTTGCCAAAATCTCAGGTAAAAAATTCCGGACACCCTTACAGCATCTTGGACTATATGAGATTGTGTTGGTGACGATATAGGGAATATTATCTTTCCTTCTCATCATCATCATCATTTTACTTCTTTATTCCTCCTTCCACGACCTTTTCCTCCTTCCTCCTTTTCTTTTTCTTCTTCTTTTCTCCTCCTTCCACGACCATCTCCTCTTCCTCCTCCTCCTCTTCTTCTTCTTCTTCTTCTTCTTTTTGCTTCTTCTCTTCTCCTTTTTGTTACTACCTTCTCCTCCTTTTCCTTCCTTCCTTCCCTAATTCTTTTCTTATCTCTGTGCCGCCTGCTCTGGAAATGTGTTCGGTATATTTTCTCATACTAAAACTCAAGCCAACAACTCTGTTTATAAATGCATATGGCTTTTAAACCAAAGAGGGACAGTTGTTAGGTCGACCCACATTATTCCCAAGTCTCTCACAGTGTAGTGCAATAAGGTGGTGTGTTTTACAAGAGGAAGTATGTGTACAGCACCAATTCTGCCAAGGTATAGGGACGGTGGGGGTGGGAGGGGGGGAGTTAATGTATTACAGAAGAGAGTGCTATACCAAGTCTCTCATGGTCTAGTACACCTTAAGGAGAGAGTGAGAGAGAGAGAGTACCCACTTATGTAGTTACCATGATGATTATGTAAGTTAATAATAATAATAATAATAATAATAATAATAATAATAATAATAATAATAATAATAATAATAATAATTATAATAATAATAATAATAATAAGCCCTCCTATACATCACGCCAATCCCTACCAAAACACATAGATAAGGGCGAAGAAAGAAGGAGGAAAAAAAGTGGGAGGGACAGCCAAACCAAGTCAAATAAAAATGGCCTTCCTTCACTCTACTACTTCCTCGTAATAATAAATATGACAACTTTATCCATTGTTCCTTATCATATTCTATCTTCACCTCATTCACTCATTTACTCCTTCAAAGCCAATTCGGATATATTGGCCTTGTACTTATCTATCTCCTTCATGATTCTCTGTCCTTTCTTATTGTTAGTTTTCTCTGTGATTTTTTTTGAGGGTCAATGTGCAAAATTTAGGAGTCTCGGGTCATTTGATGCATATCGTCTGTCGCTGTCGTTGTTGTTGTTGTTGTTGTTGTTGTTGTTGTTGTTGTTGTTGTTGTTGTTGTTGTCGTTGTCGTTGTCGTTGTCGTTGTCGTTGTCGTTGTCGTTGTCGTTGTCGTTGTCGTTGTCGTTGTCGTTGTCGTTGTCGTTGTCGTTGTCGTTGTCGTTGTCGTTGTCGTTGTCGTTGTCGTTGTCGTTGTCGTTGTCGTTGTCGTTGTCGTTGTCGTTGTCGTTGTCGTTGTCGTTGTCGTTGTCGTTGTCGTTGTCGTTGTCGTTGTCGTTGTCGTTGTCGTTGTCGTTGTCGTTGTCGTTGTCGTTGTCGTTGTCGTTGTCGTTGTCGTTGTCGTTGTCGTTGTCGTTGTCGTTGTCGTTGTCGTTGTCGTTGTCGTTGTTGTTGTTGTTGTTGTTGTTGTTGTTGTTGTTGTTGTTGTTGTTGTTGTTGTTGTTGTCGTTGTTGTTGTCGTTGTCGTTGTCGTTGTCGTTGTTGTTGTTGTTGTTGTTGTTGTTGTCGTTGTCGTTGTCGTTGTCGTTGTTGTTGTTGTTGTTGTTGTTATTATTATTATTTTTATTATTATTATTATTACCAGATTTTTTTTACAGAGTTTCGTGTCCCTCATTATGTAATTCCTGAATCTCTCTCTCTCTCTCTCTCTCTCTCTCTCTCTCTCTCTCTCTCTCTCTCTCTCTCTGTGCGCGCGTGTGTGTGTGTGTGTACATATATAAGTTCATTTTCTGTTTATTTATATATACACCTGTTTATATTTCTCTCCCAATGGCTCCCCTCCCCCTAAAGTTCTCACCCCACCCTCTCTCCTCCTCCACCTCCCACATGCCCCCTTCCCCTTAAAGTTATCTCCCCCCTTCCCTCCTCATTCTCCACTTCTCACATGCCCCCTTCTCTCCTCCTCCACCTCTCACATCCCTCCCTCCCCCCTAAAGTTCACCCCTCCCCTTCCCTATCCCCACCTTCTGCTTCAAGTAATCAACAAAAACACTTCGTTGCCTCGTTTCCCACTGATCAAATTAACACTGTAATAATCTCATAGGTGTGTTAGAGGGGGCGATAGGCTCGGTTGGGAAGGTGTATTGTAATTAAGGTGTGAGTGTGGAGAGAGAGAGAGAGAGAGAGAGAGAATTTTTGATTGATGGATGGATATTAGGCGCCGGAACATATTGTCACGCAACACCACCTACTGTATATGGAAGGAGCTTGTTTCGTGGCAAGGTCAGGAAGAATCAGAAGACTCCAATTTTTATACACGATCACAGGATCCTTAAAGGTAGAGTATTTTGTTAGTGAATTTAGAAGTTCTCTTATTTCTCTTAACTATGCCATGTAACAGATCTCCTATTAGTACAGTCTCTTACATTTCCGACTAGACTACCCAGTGTTTAGTTATCGTAAATGTGGCAACAGTGTGTGTTAGTTTGGGTGTGCATACTTGAAAACATACACACACACACACTTACAAACAAAGAAACACACACACACTTACATACAAAGACAACACACACACGTACACACAAACAAATACACACAATAACACACATACACACACACACACACACACATACACACACACACATACACACCCTTCCTCACACTTGCTCACCATTACACATCTTGTCTCGTTACCAGAGCAATACAACAAGCCAGAAACAAAATCACAAGTATTGCATTAAAGAGGGAATAGGAGTTACTGGGGAGGATGTTACTGGGGAGGATGTTACTGGGTGGTGGGTGATACTGCGCCATAACAATCTTTGTCACCGGGCGCCAACAACCCTCGTGACGCCACTGTATATCAGGGTATTTAATGTTATAAATGAATCTTAGTGCCTTATTCTTAATTATTTGTAGTGAATTTAAGTTAGATTTTTTCATGGCTACTTGTGGAATTGATCTCACTAATGCTAAATTTAATTTTCTTTTCTTTCTTGAAGTAAGTCTATTAAATTTGTACAATCTAGCAAGTATATAATTTAATTTTATCTGATATAAAGGTCTTGTAACCTGTTCTAGTTATTTTCAGTCCAAGTACAGTACCTTCATATGTGTATTCATAAATATCACCATCTGCTACTACTGGTGCTGATGTTGTTTTTTCCACTGGTATTATTTTTAATTTGTTTGTATTTGTTTGTATTTTCCATTTCCTTTCATATTGATTTATATTTTCAATTGCATTTTTTGTGTCTAGTGCTAATAACTCTTTTGATTTGCCTGGATATGTCACAATCTGTGTGACATCATCTGCAAATATAATGTATGCACTATATGGTGTTGGTTGTGGCATCTGTCCTAAATTTACATATATTATACCAAGCAGGATGCAGAACACTACTATTGATATAAGACCTTACCTCGTATAATTTGCTTTTCTGTTGCAAGTAACGACAACAAGAATGACTCCATGAAGCACTGGAGAATCTGGTGGATCGCACCGAGAATTCTGGCATTCACTGTCCCCCTGATGTGTTACGTTACGAGACGTGAGGTCGAGATAACTCAATTCATTCACGTATGAGAGTTTTCCATACTCATACATGAATTGTCCTCCCACTTGCAAATTTTCAATGTCCAAACACACACCCAGCACTCGATCACGAATCATTAGTATGAAGAAACTAAATGAATTCGACCCTTTAGGCTGCTACCCCAACGAGAGGTTGGAGAGCGACGAGAACAAGGTGTTGTGCTTATCCAAGTAGGAGATGAACTGTTTTTTTTTTTTCTGTCATTTCTATTGCCTTAATTCCTGGACAATTATAGCCTAACTAACTCGTGAAGGTGAGTACGTGTTGACTGGAATTCAATGCAAAAATCGGGTTGTTACACTGGGCTCCAGTGTAACAAACCTTTTAGTCCCACGTTGGGCTCCAGTGTAACAAACCTTTTTGGGGTTTATCAACAATTATTTATTTTACGTGGGGCCCTTCGATATATATGCATTATAATTCCCACGTACTCACCTTCTCTCACGAGTTAGCTAGGTTTAAAGAAAAAATTGTCCCTTTTCACTGTGTTTTTATTTGGTAGTAAGTAATAATATGATTATAATCTTCCTTAATATATTCTATTTCTAACTTCATTATGTCAGATTCACTTTGGTGTAAACAAAGCAATTTAATTTTCCCCAACTTTGAAATGGCGCCCCCCTAAATGCTGCGCCTAGGGACATATGTCCCCCCCAGCCCCCCCTTCGCGACGCCACTGCTGATATAGTATGCAATGAAGAATTGCACAACCGAGATAATTTACCAATAATAAAAGAACTACTAATGAATAGAGGAAAAGACATTTGGAGAAAAATAACAACACTAGAACTAAATAATAACTTATATGAACTAACAACTAACTATGAGGGAACCAAACAGAATAACTAGTTCCCTATAAGTTATTTACATACAGTAGGCTCACACCAATAACGACTTCCAAAATAACGTTTTCAGCAATAACGGCAAGTTAGAATAGACACCCACTTTCTATAATAACGTTTAGATTCTCTCAAATAACGTATACAGTTGACTCTCGAATCACCAGATTTTGAGTTATGCGTTTTTTATTTAATGCTGTGTAATATATAGGGAGGATATGATTAAATAACGCTCTTTGTTGGATATAACACGGCCACGCTCACCCAATCAGAGCACAGAGTGAGGAGGGACTCCGAGGGAGAGATGAGTGAAGAGGCAGAGTGGAGTGACCATTGTTAAAAGTGAAGAGAAATGTACTATACTGTTACTTTACAAATGTAAATACAGTACTTGTATTACAATTCGTATTAAGCATATTAAATGCATATAACAATTTGTATTAAGGTTTTCGCAGACGACTCATGACTGAAATGAGTCGTCGGCATGCTTATTAGTGGTGGAGGTGGTAGGGGGGAAGGGGGGGGGAGATAGCGTGATATCGTTTGTTTACATTTGATTATCCATACGCTGGTGTTTCCTTCTCCTTTCTCTGTCCGAGAAATAACTTTTCTTTATATGGAAGGATATGGCCTTCCATTTTGTAAATGCACCACCTGGCATGACAGTGTTGAAGCTGGTAGTTAACTCGTAATTACTAAAAACGAGCGAGTCACACAAGGTGACAAGGCAGGCTAAGCCTATACTCCCTTGACCTTGGGCTAAGGTGAATGGAGACTGAGGGGGGGGGGGGGGAGGAGTGTGGGAGAAGTGGTGGCAACCATTGTCCAGGAACGCACCTCCCACTATTACCATTGTTACTTATGGGGAAATTAAGTTTAAATAACGGTACGTCTCCAGGAACGTTACTATCGCGTTACTAACGTGCATACTCGCTTCAGGAAAAGGAAAATTTTGTTACAATGGTGGAGAGTGGTGTAAGGACTGAGTACAAATGTCATAGTAACATGTCCGTCATTGCCACGGAACAATCATCACACTAAGCCACTTTTTAACTTATTTAAAGTGATTACTGTATTAAGTTTGACACTGTGATAATTACCAGTAGTGATACGAGAGACTCAAATGGGAAAAATGGGTCAAATTCCTGGGGTGGCGGCACCAATTAACCCTATATACATGTATTTCAATGTCACGCAAATAACGTTTTCGCAAATAACGGTGTTTTTCAGGCACTAATTAGGCGTTATTGGTGTGATCCTACTGTACAATGGAGAATGAATAAAATATCGTACCTAAAAGTTTACATGTGGACAGAGACAAAACTGCAAAACTTTGTACAAATTACTACTATTAAAAGGTGAAAAAAAGGTGTAACCAGAAAACAAACAAAAAAATAACTGGCCCTACAAATAGAAAAATAGATAAATTAATAAGTAAAATAAAAAGATGAGGTGTGACCGGGACACAAAAAAGTGAACTGGCCTTCCAAACAGAAAAACATATATAGAAATATATAGAAAGAAAATTTTCTAGCACAGTGTAAACATGTACAAATCGCTCCTGAGACCCAAAAAACTCGATTTTTCGGTGTTTTTAGGCTAAATTTGGGATATAAACGGGTATCGAAGATGCATGCACATACATATATTGTCATCTTTAACCCTTACTCCTGCATTAATTCCTCTTATTCTCATTGCTAGTTCTTCTGTATATAAGCTAAATAGGGTTGGAGAAAGAATACATCCTTGCCTAACTCCTCTCTCACTTCTTACCCATTCTGTTTCTAAATCTCCCAGCCTGTACATTGCTCTTGTGTTCTCATACATACTTCTCACAATATTTACTAATTTATCACTCACACCTATCTTTTCTAAGACTCTACATAGCATCTTCCTGTCAACCCTGTCATAAGCTTTCTCTATATCTAAGAAACATAGGTATAGCTTACATCCATCCTTTTTCTTTCTTTCAATCAATTCATTCACCACAAACATATTATCTTCTGCTCTTCTATCTTTACGGAAACCATTTTGCTCTTCACTTAGCACTCTGAATCTCTCAATCCATCTGCACAATCTTTCATTCAACACTGCACTGAAAATCTTTCCCTGTGTGTTCAGTAGGGCTATTGGTCAGTAGTTTCTAAGCTCATTCTTACTCTTACAGCCTCCCTTATGCAGCAACGTCACTCTACATTCATTCCATCTCTTGGGTACTCTCTCTTCTTCCCACACTTTGTTAAACAATTCAGTCATCTTTTCAATCATAAACTCACCTACATTCTTGTACATTTCATACGGAATATCATCTGGTCCTGATGCCTTACAATTGTTCTGCCTTTTCATACATCATTCAACTTCTTCTCTGCTAATTCTTACATTCAGTTCCTGTGCATCCTTCCATTCCAGTGTTACATTCTCTCCTCTTATATCAGTCCCCTCACCTACACCTCCAATATTCTCCCAGAACTCTTTTATGGCCTTCCTCATTTCTTCCTTGTCAGTTATACATACACCATTTACTTTGAGACTGTCTACACTTTCAGTACTAGACATTCCCTCCCCTCTCATAAATCTGTACCAATCATGCCCACCTTCCAACCCCTTTCCTTTAGGTTCTGAATCACTCTCCTTTTACATTTTACATTTTTGTCTCTAATCTTCCGCTTTGCAACTCTCTGCTGCTTAACATATGCTGTCCATGCATTCAGGTACTCATTCTCAGTTTCGTCACTTTCATGCCGTTTTTTCTCAACTGCCTACATGTTCTATTTAGTCTTTTTCGCTCTTTCCTTGCATTCTTGATCTCTTCATTCCAACATGGCTTACGTTCTCTCTTTCTTACATTTATTTTTACAAAACCTATCTGGCTGACTGTTGCATTTTTCACATTTTCTACAAATGTTTCATTTCCCTCGTTCACATCATGTTGACTTCCATTGCTCCAACTTCTTTCACTCAGGTCAACCTGGAAATCTTCCCAATCTACATGTCTCAACTTCCATTTTATTTTTCTCTCCTTCACTCTTTTCTCCTTTCTCCCCTGCAACATACATTCTTCATCTATCCACATGCGAGTTTCAATTTCTCTCATTCTACCACCCCCCAAACGGGAACCGCCTTGTCGTGGTGGGGGAGCTTGTGTGTCTCTTGAGACCTGGCAAGCTAGACTAGAGGGGGCTCCTGCCCCTGCTCTGCTCCGATTTCGGGGAGAAAGGGTTTCCCATGCTAGGAAGGTCGCTAGTGAGAGACCAGACTAAATGGTTCCCATTTTTCAGTTCTTCAACTGTCCCTCTTTTCTTTTTATTTCCTTCCTGCTTGCTGTCACACCTCTCGATCCCCTTTTTTCTGGCGCTATAGGACCTCGATGTTGCGGCGCCTAATATCCATCAATAATAAATTCTCCGTCCGTACCCTCTGCTCTTCTATACCTTCCTTCCCTGTCTGTACACTCTGGTCCTTTGTATCTTTCTTCACTCTCTGCACACTTTTCACTTTTCGTTCTTCAGTCTCACTCTTCCATTCATTCCTCGCTCGTTCTAGGCAAGGGTCACACAGGTATACCACATTCTTCAAAGATAGCAGTTTTGTTTAAACTCCCACACAAGACATATGGTACCACCTCTCGGACCTCTCACACGCCAGGCCACCCTAACCTCACACACAGCACTACTACTCACATCAGACGCTATCAATGATATAGATACAATACTTTTTAAACAAATATCAAAGAAATGGGAAGAAGGGATACACACGTTGTCTGCACGCTACAGTATAGATGTTTAATTGGTTTTGTGGTTCAAAATATTTTTCAACGGTATACATTATTTCACTTCTTCCAATGTACACATTAGTGAGAAAGTCCCATTGTATATTAATGTTACACAAGTGGTCCCAGTCAGTATCCTTCATTAAATATCACTCAGCTCATCAAAGTTTGCTTCTCTAATGTCGGGTAATTTTTCATTGCTTGTGTATGGCTTCTAGTAATGAATATTTTGATAGTAATAACGTGGTGATCGCTATTCCTATGTTAATTTCCTACATTAATATTCTCTACCAAGTCTTCCTTTGTTAGAAAATTTAATATTAGGTCAAGTACGTTATTTCCACGAGATATGTTATGGACAAATTGGATAAGGGAAGTAAAATATAATAGACCCGTTAAAAATAACGTGTAGTTTCGATCTACGGACCTCTGGGTTATGGGCCCAGCACGCTTCCACTGCGCCACTCTACTCGGTTAATATGAAGAGATAAAACACGAATCAATAAGGAGAGTAGGAGAGAATAGAGTGGATGCGAGAGGAAAGGAGAAAGTGAGAAGATAGGAGAGAGGAAATTAGAGAAAAAATAATGGATGAGAGAGGAAGGATAAGAAAGAAAGAGGAGAATCGTGAAATATAAACTAAATATTTATTGATATTTCCCGGGTAATATAATGTAACAAACGTTAACAAATATTTATCATGAACATTGTATGTATTTTACTGTTTGTTTTTATTATTATTAGATGGACTCTTATATAAGCGGGTGTTAGGTGCATGTGTGCGTGTGTGCTATAATTATCTTTCCCTCTCTGTCTCTCCTCCTTCCCTTCCCACACTTTCCCTCCCTATCTCTTTCTCCCCCTTCCCTCCCTCCCCACTTCTCCTTTTCCTTATAAACTATCTCCATTTCCCTCTATCTCTCTTTCTTCCCCTTCCCTCCCCCCATATCCCTCTCCATGCCCTTTTCCCTTAACCTACCTGGGGGGAGGGGGTATTCCCTGCGTTGTGTGGTCAATACCTTGTAGTGCGCCACTCCTGTATTAATAACCGGCCAGGTAGAATCGAGTCCCTCGGGACCAGCTTATCCCTCACGCTTGGAAGTTCATCAGCCTCTTGCCCAGCCATGAGTCATTGAGGTGCAGCATCGAATGTGGTGGCGTGATCACGTGATGGATGCCTACTAAACCGAGGGCATTAATAGGGAAGTTGAGCCCAAGATCCCTCTTGAACCAAGCCTTGTGTTCTCGCATTGATCACACATAGGTTCCTCCAGACTCTACACTGCAACCACCGACACACCACGACACTCCACGCCAGGGCTGGCCTTCTCTATACATAGTACTTACCTTGTATGTCACTAATAAACTGTACCGTGTATTCTAGAGTCTGTTTACTCGGGTGTAACATAGGGAGCTTCCTTATTGTTTCAACCTTATGGGTTTTGGCGCCCCTTCGGCCCCAGTCACTCCCTTTCAGTTCTTCAACTGTCCTTCTTTTCAGTTTATTTCCTTTCTGCTTGCTGTCAGCCTCTCTATCACCTTTCTCTGGCGCTATAATTATGACCTCGCTGTTACAGCGCCTAATATCAATGATTCCACCTTCACCATCCCTCCACCGTTCACTCCCTATCTCTCTCCCTCTAATATACACCTTATAAATACCATCTCCAGCCCTTAGATGCACTGTTGCCTGAAACAGTGATGGGACTACGGAAACTAAAGCTGCAGGACTTGTCGTTCCTAATGAAATATTCGGGCGATATTGGCAAACTCGACGAGCAGTGGCAACGTCTTGGAACTGTCAGCTGGCCCATGGACGTCCTTGATAATGAAGACAAATTTTGGATGTCAGTTCATGACCACCACGCTGCCTCAGGGAAACAAGACTTCAAGGAGGTGGGGCAGTTTGCCCTGTCAATGCTTGCGCTGCCCTTCAGGAATGCGTCGGTTGAAAAAGTTTTTTTCACAAATTAACCTTGTGTAAAATAAGCTCAGAAACAGGATGCAAAACAAGAGCTTAGAAAATACACTGCATGTCTGAGAATTCAGGCAAAGGAATGGTAGCCTATGTGTTGTAACAATTTTTCCGCAACCAGGGAAATGTTGTCACGTTTCTGTAATGACGTTTATTCAAGTGGTGGTGAGACTTCGCCCTTCTCTTCTTCACAGCCACATACCGTTATCTCTGGAATAAATCAATTGTTATGTGAACGGTGTGCAAATTTGGTAAAACACCTACTGTTATGCACACACTGTTTTTCACTACAAAAGGTTTATTAGCAAATATCGGGGTAATCTCTTTGGGAGCTTAAACACACGTTTGGTCGCTAGGAGTGATCCCTCTTTCCCATTTAGGTGTGGCTTCTAAACAAACATTACCCAGTTAATTTAACAATCAATGCCAGTTTATTTTAATTGGCATATTGATTGATTGATTGATTGATTTTTGGCGCTGCAACATCGAGATCATACAGCGCCAGAAGAAGGTGATAGAAGAGGTGGGACAGCAAGCAGGAAGGAAATAGGAAGAAAAGAGAGACAGTTGAATAACTGAAAGAGATTGACTGGGGCCGAAGGGGCGCCCAAACCCTTAAAATATTCCCCATATCACTACAGGCAATACCCCCCTATATACGGGGTCGAAAGGTGAAGAAAGAACAGGATATGAAAAGTGAAGAAGTTAGAAGGAAGTGAAAAAGAATCAATCATTAGCAAAAAGATCACATATTTCAACACTTATTTGTTGAACGTAGAATGTGAAGGAGTCAGGGCCGGTCCCACATAGTCATTTTGTTTGTCAGATTCCTCCCCAAACACACTATTAGCCTTCGTTATTTCCCAAAAGCTGGGTATATCTATTCACCAAAACTATCAAGCACTAGTATTATTACAATATCTGTAAACTTTACTCATCAGATTAATACAATAAATCAGTCGAGTCATTTACACAATTTAGATTCTTTCGTTTGGGCGCTAACAAATTACAAAAAACAACTGTGGAATTGGTCCTAAATCTCCATACGATTTCATATCTAAAGAGACTGGATAAGATAAGATAGTTTTCATTTAAGAGAGAGAAAGAGAGAGTGTGAGAGAGAGATATTACAGTAGACTTTAACGTTTATATTACGAGAGAGAGACAGAGAGAGTGAGTGAGAAGGAGTATTTAGTAATGAAGGAATTTTACTATTCATGTAATACATTGTAACTTGACTTACAAATAAAATACAAAATCAAAGGTGAACATCAAATTATGCTGACCAAAATATGATGGACAAAGAAAACAACCTATCTACTCGATCTTATTTGATAGAAAAACAATATAACAATGATGGCAACGAGACGTGAGCTCTGTCAGAACGGCTGAGCAATGTTGTATGCCAAACATGATAATCATCAAGAAGAAATATTCACTGTTGAGGCTACGAACAACTTTACCTTAGCTTCACCTACTCATTGTGTAATATAGGTACTAAATGTCCATATCAGCATTACTCAACCACTCTGCCTATGAGCTCATGACTCATTGATACGAGCATAGCTGTTTCCCGAAACTTCAACCCTGCAGTCCACATTCCTTCCACAACTACACAGCGCCATCTATGGAATGAACTTTGAGGCAGAGTCATGTTCACTACAGAGGGAGAGTGTTGACAATCCGTATAATTTTTGAGCACACACACACACACACACACTTCTGCCACATCTACGATCTCTCGATACTGCGTGGCCCAGTCGGAACTGTAACAGACTGTACGGTTATGGCCAAAAGTATTCGATCCACATAGAGAAGATTCAGGCATACTTTTAACCACAACTTTTTTTTAATCACAAGTTTTCAATCCACATAGAGATGATTCAGGCAGATTTTTAATCTTTATTTTCGTATACTCTTTATGACAGCTTTGCTTTGACCAGGAGAACCTGCTTGTAGGCCATTCATTATAAACTACTACCAAACCTCGTCAAAGGAATCCAATCCTTTTCACCACTAGAGGGAAATCATAAGATGTTTACCTCGGTCACTCTACATGTATCGAAAGCTTGGTCGGCAAATGTATATGCTTATTTACTTTTATATATTCCAGTGGCGCCACAAAGCACACAACTGTTTATAGCTCTCCTTATCCTTCAATTCTATTCATTCTATTCATCTTGTGGCAAATTTAGTAAGAGTCAGTAATCTCCAAATCACGAACAGTATCTTAACCCCCTTGAAAACATACCGTCAGATTATATAGAGGGGAGGAGGAGGGGAAGGTGACTTTATTTGGGTACTTCTGTGCTTGACTGTTCATTGCAACTCACTGTGCACTCTACCCTCGTCACTCGTAAACAAACCTCCCCCCCCCGCCCCACCCCACCCCCCCTTTACCTGGAGGGTGGGGGTGGGGGCTCGGTGAAACTTAAAGGGATAGTATACTTTTGATATACGGGACTAACATGATTACTCCAAAGTATGTCATGAAACGGGATCATATTAAGAGAAATAATGGTGTCCTGTTGCTTGGAATAGTTTGGAGGAAGCAGTTACTCCAGATTTACGAACATTGTACTGTACTGCCCTCTTAATTAAAGGTGGCATCACATAGGCAATATTTCCACAAACCTTAGCTCATCATCTCCCCTTCAGTCAACGGGATGCAGGACTTAAATGTGGCACCAAGTAGGCTATATTACTCCTCCCCCTCTATCTCTGGTCATCATCAGTGGGTCCTCAGTCAACTGGGATAGTATACAGTACAGTACTCTTTCTTGAAGTCCATGTGGGTATAATTCTTACAATCTTTGCTCATCAAGGCACTTCATTCGGGACATAAATTATCTTAATATTTTGGTTGTGTAAGGGAGTTGGTGTTGCCTGCACTGCTGTGTGAATGAGTAGTTGTCTGTGTGAATGAGTAGTTGTCTGGGTAAACTTTTGTAAGTGTGCTACAACCCAAAAGAGAAAAACTAAATTATGCCAGTAATATTTTTTCTGACCATAGTGTTAGGACTCAGCATAAACTACAAATGGCCATTTTCGTTGCGTCAGTTTAATATCAGAAGTTGTTGTCATTTATTTTCCTCATTGTACTAATTGATCTAAACTTTAATCTATTATTTTTGAAGAAATTTTCGTCACATCACTACACTTTAAGCCAGATTTTAAATACAGAGCAATAAAGTTCTTACGTTTTCGAAATCCATTAATTATTTAGTATAAAAAATCCTAGTGGCCAAGCGCTTCTTAAATCTTCCATGAAATAATATTCTGGTGTTACAAATAGAGAAAATGAAAAAAAAAAAAAGTTTACAAAATGGGTTCAGAAAGTCTTTATATTTACCGGGGAGACTCTACTTGTGGGACTGAAGATGGTAATGCTAGTGAGGGCATGATGGTGTAAGGTTTTGCCGACCAGAGTAAATCATAGTTGACTGGATAATTGTGTTTACTGGATAAGAGAGAGGCTTGCAGCGTCTAAGGGTATTAACTGCATTATAAAATTATTCGGTGTGTTAGAAGTATAATGAAGGAGGGAAGGGAGGGAGGGCGTGACGGGGAAGTAAGTAAGTAAGTACAGACAAGCAACCAAGCAAGCCTTCAGTACATCACGGTGAACTGGACAAGGCTGGTGGGTGGTGTAGTGAGGCGGGGCACTGATACCCTCCTTTTAGTGACATTTAGGGAGTCGTCAGGAGGTCCATTTGTACGTCAGAGATTGGCAGGACTCACAGTGAGGGTATTGTGGCCAGACCTGGTGTGTTGTGTGTGTGATGCTATCTGACTCTGACTCTCTCTCTCACTCTTACTTTGCTTCGCCTTTCCTCTCTCTCTCTCTCTGACTCTTTCTTTCTTTATATCTTTCTTTCTTTGTCTCTCTCTCTCTCTCTCTCTCTCTCTCTCTCTCTCTCTCTCACTCTCTCTCTCTCTCTCTCTCTCTCTCTCTCTCTCTCTCTCTCTCTCTCTCTCTCTCTCTCTCTCTCTCTCTCTCTCTCTCTCTCTCTCTCTCTCTTTTACTTAGCTTCACCTCTCCTCCTCTCTCTCTATCTCTCTCTCCCCCTCCCCCTCTCTCTCCATCTCCATACCCCTCCCCCTCCCCTTCTCCCTCTCCCTTCTTCCCACCCTCCTTACCTTGCCCCACCCAACGACCTTCAAAACTTCCTCCATACACCACACCCACATTCACTCTCATGTTGTTCCCTATATCCCTTCAACCCATGTCCTATTTCTCCTCTACCCCAACTCTTTCTTATCCTCTGTATGATATCTACACATCCATGACATTTCCTAGCTCCTCTATATACCTCCTCCTCCTCCTTTTCCTCCCACTATTCTTACCCTGGTCCTTCCTATTTCTAAGACCTCCCAAGCTCCTATTTCGACCACCTCAACGTGTACCCATACATACAATCATACCGTCAACCTTATATACTTACTAAACTCCCATCTCAACTATTACACACCCACACCACACCTCATCCTAATCTCTACCATCACCAAGGTGATACATAGAAGGGTCTTTCGTTGTTGTAATGCTGGTAACTCGAGTGAAGGCACACACACATACATACAAAAAAAAACACAGCAAGCACACACACACAAAAAAAAAAAAAAAAAAAAAAAAACAGCACACACACACACATTGAGATGAATAACTTCAATAATTTTATGGGTAATGTAGCATTGCAATCATACCCTGCCTGGCCACCTTTTAGCTGGAAGATGTTAATTGTAGCCGAGATTACGTTTACATGAATCACAAAACGATTATGTAGCACGTGAAATCTGAAATTTATCTTCAAACTCCTGAAAGTCCTGAAGGAGGTTTGTGTGGAGGTTTCAACCGAAGTGTAAGTAGTGATCAATATATCCTAGTGTCTCCATTTTACTCTCTCACATATTGTGGAAGGAGACGTGACTGTATGTACAATAGCGTAGGGGTAAATCACGTAAGATTTTAACAGCTTTTCTCTGTTCCTTAGATGATAAACTTTCCAATAAATAGGTTAACTACCATCTTTTAATTTATTACAAGCAGCTATGCACAGCTTAAAACAATTACATCATATGTGGACGTGAAATCATTAGACAGTAAATTGTTTGAGATACCCGTATGTGGATAATTATTATTGACCGCGACTGTATGTACCATTTAACCTTTATATCATAGAGGAGGATGACTTAAGAACTCGCGTTTAATGGCTCCATTTGATGTACAGTCGGCGGCATAAGTCGTGTCGCCTCACCTGCTTCACCAAGACAGGCAGTGTTCATGGACTCGAGAAATACACACGTTTTCTACACCTAATAATCTCGAGTCTATGAACATCGCGTGCCTCAGTGAAGCAGGCGAGGCGACAGGACTTTTGCCGCCGACTGTATGTACGTGCTAAGATTATTTACCATTTCAAAAGGTTCATACACTAGTAAGAGTAAAGAAAGGGTCTTGATGTTGGTTAAGATGGGACCAGTAGTTATTCCCACGAACTTTTAAACAACTAAACAAAAAAATAATAATATGAATTGGTTCCTGCATAACCCTGAGGTGGTATACGTGTTGGGGAGGATGTATATGCACTGTCTGGTTCGTCATTGTCGCTGGAGTGGAGTGTTTATATGGCCCTGGGGACAGAGATAGAGGGGAATGATGAGACGAGGAATGTGGTGTGGTGGGTAGAGCTAAAGATAGTACACACAAAGAGAGGGGATGGAGAGAAGAGAGTGGATGGATACAAGGAGGAAGAGATTAGGAGAAAGAGGGTGGGTACAAGGAGGAAGAGATGAGGAGAAAGAGGGCTGATACAAGGAGGAAGAGATGAGCAGAAAGAGGTACAGCTCCGGACTGATCAATGGTCCACACTTCTTCCACCCTTGCCTTGGTGTGGGCCTCAACGGATATGGTATCACTGACAGGTGGAGGGGGTAGGGGAAAAATGTGGGCGGAGTTATATAGGGGGGGGTAGCGTTACCAATGTTGAGCCATCCAGAAATTGGGAGATTTTTCGGGGAAAACCATATATATTATACAGTGAGGAGGCATGATGCCTCAATGCCCGAGCAACTGCAGGCTGTCATTGAGAAGGAGGGTGGTTGAACACGATACTAGCAACAAATTGATGAGTAATGAAATGAAATAATTATGTAATCTACAGTATTTCAAGCCTTAATATCTTCATAGAAGTGTATAATAGTGTATACACTGTATATCATCGTGGCTAAGGGTCTAAAGCAATACATATATAGGTGTTTATAATAATAATAAGACAACAAAACAAACATTACACATGCTTAATGCAAACGTGAGGTTGAAGTATAAACTTCAGGTTATAATAAGTTAACAGTTATTATAATTGTGGTTATTATAATTACAGTGTGGTGCCTACAGACCCAGTTGGATTATGGGTTTGAATGCTTCGTGACGAGGACTTGTGGAGATGTAAACAATAACCAATAATTGTCTGATTTCAATGTTTCCCTGTTTTAATTAGTAATAACAATAGTTGTGACACAATATCTTCTAAATGTTGTGTTTGGTTCACTAACACTGGCGTTTGAATGGCTGGCCTAGATGTTGACCTCAGATAAATAAATAAAGGTAATAAATATATTCGTCATATATAACGGATTGTATTTGCATACCAGATATCACTATTATTTCTATTCTGGTCTTGTTTGCGCATTAACAGATTATGCAGCAACACACAGAATGATGGTGGTGGTGGTAAGATGGAGAGTAAAGGAATGGTGGGATGGAGGGAGAGGAAACAGTGAATTGAATAAGGAAGGACGGGGTGAGGAAGAACAGATGGAGTAGTAATTGGGTAATTAACATCTTACACTATAACTATTATCCTTTGGTAACCAGTTACACAATAAACGTTTCTTGGAAAATGTCATGAATGATACAGGATAAAAATAAAGGATTTACTTGAAATGTAACTTAACACTGAGTAGGTGGTGCATCGCTTGATATATTAGTCATAAAAAACTGGTGTCGTGTTAATTATATTAGGTAAAATCTGGATTCATTTCAAATAATAAAGAATATCCCATGGAATGCAGCATCAGAGTTGGATTTAGATTACAGAAGAAAACATTTAGCTACTTGATCCAATAATTCTCTCCATCTCGATCACTGGTGTAGCTTTACCCCCCTCTCCCCAACCCAACCCCTCCTCTCCTACCACCTTCAAGTGAGTGGTTCACATCCATGATCACAAGTGGTTCGGGATTCAAATTTCTGGATGGCTCAACATTGGTAACGCTACCCCCCCTATATAACTCCGCCTACATTTTTCCCCTCCCCCCTCCACCTGTCAGTGATACCATATCCGTTGAGGCCCACACCAAGGCAAGGGTGGAAGAAGTGTGGACCATTGATCTGTCCGGAGCTGTACATCCACAATCAACTATCCACCTACACTTTCCTTCCATCGTAGTAAATATCTTGATAATAAAGAACAACACGTGTACAATTTTGCAGCACCTCATAATAATAAATGAGGGGGTCGAGTTGACGTAAGATGTTGTATGATTATATTTTGAAATGATATTGATTATTTTATTTGCATGATGGAAGGAAAGCGTTGTTGGTTATTTGATTGTGGCTGTACATTGTATCTTTTGATGACCATTATACTTCACATTCTTCTCATAGCCTGTTATTAAAGGTGCCAGCGAGTGGCAGTCACTGGGACAGAGTGTAGCACACACTGTGTGTATGAAACACAATTATAGCACGCATCACAAGGATGATCCCTGTAATACGTGGCCCAGCGACCTCTCCACCCACCTGAGACCCGAGTCAGCTTCGGCTATGGCTGACTAAGCAGGAAGACCTCAGACAGCTGACTCAAACCCCCAACCCCCTGCTCATAGGGGTGGTAACCTCTGGCATCAGTGGTATTTTTAACAGTGTCCAGAACAAGGATCGAACGCTGGGCCATGGAATTGCAGCCACAGACTTTACCACTGTGCTAGCCAGAGGCTGTGTCTTGTAATCATATAGTCAGACACACATTAAACAGGTTAATGTTGTCTTTTCATCAGTATAAGTTTATGATTTACTGGTTTACAGTATGGCTCGTTTTCCTTCCGTGAGCAAAATCGTTTACGTTGAGCCAATACGTATTTTAAATGTAGAGGAAGGACGATTCCTCTCCTTGTTATATATAAAAAAAAAAATTATCATTTGTGGGACTAAAATTTGGACTGTGGTTTGTTTGTTAAATGACCTGAAGTTGGACAAAAATATATACGTTCGTTCATCAAGCTATATGTATGAGTTTGATGAAGTAAATATTTATATAACTTACAAAAACTTGGGATAATTTGATAAAGAGTTAAGAAATTTAGAAGCAGTAGGAGGAAGAACGGAGAGAATCAGGAGGAGGAGGAGAAGGAAAATGGAAGGAAAAATCTTTGAGTAAACCAGCAAAAGGTAGTGAAAGAGAATTTAGGTAGGATATTTATTTGATATAGGAACCACCACATTTAGAAGATAGACACAATGATTATAAAAAGAACGACTAGAAATTAAAGAATGAGAGACATGGATGAAAGAAGGCATGAGACAAAGTAAAAAAAACTAAAAATAAAAGAAAGGATAAAACATGAAGTAAATAAATAAGAATTAGTGAAGAAAGAAGGAATGGCCAGAGGGCAAAGAAGACAGATTCAAGACCTTAAAAAAGAATTATTGAAGCATTTAATATAACAGAACTAATTCCAACACCTAGGTTAGGTTTGATTAGATTAAGTCAGGTTACCTTATATGGGTAAAATGAGCTGGGAAGGACACTGAGACTCTTTCAAAGAATGTCTAATGGTTACTTTTGTCTCTAAAGTCTAAGCGTTATTTTTTATTTATTTTACTAGCCACCACTCCCCTAATTCCAGGGCTCTTGGGCCGCGCCCCTCCATACAAGCATGTGGTGAGGCCTCTCTCTCTCTCTCTCTCTCTCTCTCTCTCTCTCTCTCTCTCTCTCTCTCTTATATCAGCTTCCAGCCCCATATATTGCTATGACCTTGATTTTTGCAATTCCTAAACAAAGGTCAATGTTTGGTCGAAACACTAAATATTGTTTCCGTTATTTTTGTTCTGGTGATAGAATCAAGTAATATATATTCAAATCAATGATGCAATATTTTAACCCATAATGGTTTTGTTTTGTTTTTTAATTTATTATTATCATTAATTTTTTTTTTTATGAAAGCACCAAGCATTTTCATATTCCGAATAGGCCTAACTTAAAGAACGAAATTATATTGCACACTACCATGGGGATTCAAATACATGCCATGTTAAAGTTCATACCACAGAACTACACACACACAGCCACACACACTCGTCACTCAGGGTGGCCGGAGTGACTGGGACCTGAAGAACGAGGGGCCGGAGTGACTAATTTGTTTCCTACTTTATGACACACACCAGACATCTTCAGTTTTAAGTGAGATGAGAAACAATACACTTGCCACCACAACTTAACTCTTCCCTAAAAATGTCATTTTGAATGTGGCAGACGAACCACATTAATTAATAAAACCATACAATAATCTGAACAAACACAGTAGGGTTTTCCACTTTCGCCGAACACATAAGAAATAGACAATAATTATAAAAAGATAAATATATCAAAGAAATTAATAGAATAACGAGCAGAAAGACAAGACTAACACGTTAAAAATACTACGGTATATTGAGAGAGAAAGAGAGAGAGAGAGAGAGAGAGAGAGAGAGAGAGAGAGAGAGAGAGAGAGAGAGAGAGAGAGAGAGAGAGAGAGAGAGAGAGAGAGAGAGAAATAATTGTAGTCTCTCGTTTCTTACCTGATTCCTTCTTGCTTGGTGTGCGCCGCTTCTTTCGACGACTACCGGTATCTCCACTTCGTTAAGGGTCTTTAAAGGCTAGAATAATAGAAAAAGTGGACAATAAGAAATTTATCAAGAATGGTAATGAAAGTATTAAATAGCTATTAACATATATTGTTATTAATAATACTCATTCATATAATTCACATCTTCATTATCCACCACCTTATTAAACATTCTAGGATGACTACAACAATAGACATATCTAGGTATACATCTCTAAAGTTTTTCACCTTCAAGTCTGTATACAATTTGTCAGCCCTTCGTTCAGCAACACGCACACAAATATCAAATTTACAAAAGGACTATATAATTAATTATCCAGTGCCGTGGTCACAATAATTACACCTGTTTTTCAAATCTGAGACTTCAATCTAAGTTGTGTTTATTAGCCAGTCTGATTCATTTCAGTTATCTGGAATATCAGATTTAAGGGGATTGGGTAGTGAGAAGTTAAGCTGCGAGCTGTGTTCAGGTTGAGATAGAAGACATTAATTAAGGGAGTGTAAAGTGAACAGTTTGCAGGTTTTGTATAATTAATTGACATATCGTTGATCAGAAGTGTTAAGTATTGCTTTGGCGCATCTACGAGATTTTCATTTGCTTAGTCTGATAAATATCAGATGTTTACAGAAGCTTATAGAGTCACAGGGTTAACCTTAAATTATAGCCTACATTATAGAAATTAACAGAAAGTATGGACACATAAAACACTATATTGTAGGGTGTCCCTAAAGTCTGTAATATTTAGTTATAATTATACTAGCCATGTGTCCACACTTGAATTTTTAACACTAATTTCTGCAAAAGTTATCCTTTGAATGCATACACACTTTCACTTAAATAAGGGAACACACAAGCTCAGAATCTTACCTTTATGAGTGCTGATAGCGAAGTTATGTTGATCTTGCCGTGCCGTAACGAAATCATCTTCTCTGAAGCTCCGAATCATGTTCCGAAGATTTAAAATGGTCTCATGAAACGATGTTAGTTTATGCGGTATATAGATATATGAAATATGAATATATATTTTTTCTAAGATTAGGGAAATCATTGTTGTGTGGCTATTATCTGAGTCGAGGATACATTAAATTTACCCATAATATCCTTGTAAGATAGAGCGTAATAGTTGAAACCGTAACAGGTAATATGAGTTTTGTGGGTAGGTGCAAGGAGTAGAAATATTACTAGAAATACTCAGCATATTTATACTAACACTTAAATTTAACCTGAGACATTAATGTAGTAGCAGCCTTTAATTAAATACAATCAAAGGTGTGTGTGTGAGGTGCTACAGATACACTGATAATAGTAGAGATTTACATGAAAATAATACCTTCTTTAAGCATTTATATATTTATAATTAATTACAGACTATTAACCTCACTGAGAAGGTGAAGCTATAGTGTTTTGAATCGGAGTTCGCCTCTTGTGTGGGGCACTAGGGGGGCGAAACGTGGACTGGAGGCGCTAGTTTACTCCCTCCACCCTCGTTTAGTCTCTCCAGTGGGATGGATAACGGGGAGGAATGGAGAGAAACCCCCCATCCCGTCACTACTGCCTGGGGTAGGGTTAGTAAGGGCCCATCCCTGCCTAGAAATTTATACTTCTGGGTGTACAGCCACAGAAGTTTCAGTCAGGTTAATGAGTGGAGGCAGGGAAGGGTCAGGAGCTTCATGTACTGTAGCAGCTTCATTACACCTACTAGTTTCTGCAGCAGAAGATACTGGGTCACTGTTAGTATTCGAATCATGTTCCATTCGTCTCTTGGTGATGACAGGGGCGTGGTCCATGGCGCGAGGTGCAGCATCAGGTACAGTCGGCAGCAGAAGTTCGCTGCAAGCCGACCCTTGTGGAGAGAGTCAGTTAGTCTGGCAATACTGTATAAAGAATACTTGCCACAAGTGCATTTAAATGTTGTTATTGGTGTGGTTTTATGATTATTATTCAAAGTCGAAGTGGCCTATGAAATATTATCCTGTTATTAATACCTATAGTATATGAAAATGTAAACTCTTTCATGACAAATGTTTAAAATGATATATGAGAATGATAATAGAATGTTTTTTTAATTTCAATAACTGCAAACTCGTTCCACCTTCCTTCCCTCCCTTCCTGGAAGTATTCTTCACCCCCCTTTTCTCTCTCTCCTCCACCCCCTTTGTCTCTCTCCACCACATCTCTCTCTCTCTTGCACTGGGAAAAGTCACAGCACTAAATTATATTTGCTCATTATAAGGTGTGCAACCAGGTTATCACATTTTTTTGTCCATTTATTACATATACACATCAAAATACACATGTCCTTCAGAGTAAAGATAATGACCATTAATTATATAAGTAAACTATTATATAATAATTGTGACTAATCAACAAAAAAAACTAGTAGCTCATATTGTAACAGGTTAATGAAGAGGTCATTAACAATGAGGATATATAACTTTAAACGAAAATATTAAACAGTATAATGAATTATTCTTGCATAGAGGCAACTGTGTTGTAGATCACTTGTTGATTTTTTCGGAATAGTTCCCATTCGACCCTTGTGTGTTGAAGGAGCTGACCTGAACTTCTTTCTTGTCCAGGTTCCCACGACCTAACAAATGTTGCCCCAGCAGTTTTCAATAGGATTAAAGTCACAGCCCTTACTGGACCACTCAAACAAGTCTATGTCTTGTTGCTCGGCAAACCCACGGCGGATGATTCTTGCAGTGTGGACTGGACAAGTATCTTGTCTGAAGTAACACAATAATAATATAATTATATCAGCAAACAATGTTCGAATCACTGAGTCCCTGGCAGAATGCTGAGAATGACACAGCCATGACGTTGACCCCTCTACGTCACACCCCTCTCACCACGCATGCGCAGATCTGAGGAAACTCGACCAGGGGGGCGCCACCAAGATTTTTAATAAAAAATAACGACTAAGTCCAAAACCTCAAAAATACATTGATGGCACTGCACTGTCCACTGAGTCCTACTGTAACTCCCAACCAATAGAGAATGACGAAAACACCCTATATCCCCCAGAAACAGCAAAAGTTACGGAGCTCTCACAGGTGCGGCTCAACCACAGCAAAGATGGCCGGTCCTCTCCGAGAGAGAGAGAGAGAGAGAGAGAGAGAGAGAGAGAGGCAATAAGATTATTTATCATCAATAGTAAGTAAATTGAAGGTTAGCGAGTGCTTCAAATATTGCCACTAATCACCACCTACATTGAAGGATCTTGTTTCGTGACATAGACAGGAGGAATCAGAAGCCACCAAGTCTCATCCACGATCACAAAGTCCTTATTAAAATCATTTCCCTCACATTTTTAGTCGGTGATTATTTTCATCTTAGTCTAGTAAAGAAATTGGTGAGCAAAGGTATATTATTTTTTTATTTTTCGATTTTCTTGCTGGTAACTGGATTTTTTGTTATTACAGTAGAGTTTAGGTAAGAAATAATAATATAAATAATAATAAGAATATAATAGATATATTATGTAATAGTATAGTTTTGGTAAGTACTGTAATATAAATGTGTGTTTAATATTATTATTATTATTTTTATTTTTATTCATGTTTTCAGTCGAGTCAGAGTAATTTTTTTCACTAAAACAGCTGCAGTATCAAGAGCTGTGCATGTGTTGTGTGTGTGTGTGTGTGTGTGTGTGTGTGTGTGTGTATTTTTATGTGTGTGGTAAATATAGCTGTGCAGATGTTGTGTGTGTGTGTGTGTGTGTGTACTTTTATGTGTGTGGTAAATATAGCTGTGCATATGTTGTGTAATAATAATAATAATAATAATAAACGGTTTATTAAGGGAATGGCAGCCCGAAAGCTGAAAATATACATATTACAATATAGTTAATAATGATAAAGGTATTTACATGGTGAATGATAAAAATAAAATGTAGGCATTTACATGCATACATTGGTATGTACTGTATGTACAGTACAATAAAATTGATGGAGGTGAGGGCAAGAGAAGGGTTAATGGTGGTGCTAAGTGGGAGGATTAAGGATTAGGGAGTGGTGCTAAGTGGAAGGATTTAGGATTAGGGTGTTGGTGAGACTATCCTGGTCAATTTTTGTATGTGTGTGTGTGTGTGTGTGTGTGTGATTGTGTGTGTGTGTGTGTGTGATTGTGTGTGTGTGTGTGATTGTGTGTGTGTGTGATTGTGTGTGTGTGTGTGATTGTGTGTGTGTGTGTGTGTGTGATTGTGTGTGTATGTGTGTGTGTGTGTGCAAAAAAAAAAAAAAGGGGGGGGGGGGGTGAACATTACATGTTATTTATTATTTTGACTATTGATGGTATTGGGCTGTTTTTAAATCTGTCTGTTCTGGCTTTAATTGGGATGAGTGTGTTGTAGTGTCTGTGTAGTGTGTGTGTGTGTGTGTGTGTACTTTTATGTGTGTGGTAAATATAGCTGTGCAGATGTTGTGTGTGTGTGTGTGTGTGTGTGTATAGTGTATGACTGGACGTCTTTTATGTATGTGTTATGAGATCACACATACACATTATCGGTGATTTACTTATGCCAAACCTGAATACAAAACGGAGTATGTATTGTAAAGATTTTTCTTTTGTGCATGTGTGGTTCACCCCATTAAATCATTCCAACTGTATACTATAACTCTCAACAACAATACCTTGACCTAAACTTGTGTATAAAACCTGATATGGTCAATGGTGTTACTAAGGGTCTCATATATTTCTTATTCCCTTTCCTTCCTTCCTTCCTCCTTTCTTTCAACCTCCCCTTTCTTTCGACCCTCCCTTCCTTTCTCCTTCCCTTCCTTCCACCTTTCCCTCCTTCCCTATCTTTTGAGTTACTCACATTCGTCTAGGTATGTGAGTGGTGTACGATAAAAGTAAAATATATGTAATTAAGTAATTAGTGGGGTGTTTTTTCTGACGAAAATATCCTCTGTACCCCATCACTGTCACACATTTTCTGTGTGTGAATTCCTGGCGCTGTAGGTGGTCACATGACAATATTTATTGCATGACAGACAAACAGAGTCTCTTCATTTAGATATATAGATTATTATTCCAGAAAAAAAATATGAAGGTAAAACACCGAACGAACACAACACTGATGCTTTAAATGTTTTCAAACTCTTTCTGGATCAATGTTCTCAAACTTTGAAAGGTCAAGCAAGTAAGCACAAAGGGCAAGAGTTTTGTTTGTCAGATGTCAGAGGGTTATTGATTCCCCCAAACTATGACACAAAACAGTTCCTCACATAATATTTTAAATAATAATTTGTTTTCCGTCATACTGAAGTTTGGAAAAATTATCCGCTATCTAGCTCTCCGAAAATATATGCCCCGTTTACGGACCATGTGATCGTGTATGGGAATTGGAGGCTACTGATTCCTCCTGACTAGGCCACCAAACACGCTCCTTCCATACAGGTGGTGTTTCGTGGCAAGACTTAAAGGACTCATTTACCTCTAGTTAATTTTACTAAATCACAAACAATACCCCTTGGATGCCACAAACAATACCCCTGGATGCCACAAACAATACCCCTGGATGCCACAAACAATACCCCTGGATGCCACAAACAATACCCCTGGATGCCACAAACAATACCTTTGGTTGCCACAAACAATACCCCTAGATGCCACAAACAATACCCCTAGATGCCATAAACAATACCCCTAGATGCCACAAACAATACCCCTAGATGCCACAAACAATACCCCTAGATGCCACAAACAATACCCATGGGTGTGTCTTCTTTGTCCTCGTGTGTGTCCCATTTGTGTGTCCCATTTGTCCTCGTTTCGTAACTCCGTCCATGTCCTTTTTATCTTTATTTTATGTAAAGTCATGGTCTAATGTCCTGCAACCTGGTGAATAAAAGCGAGCTATTTGAGTTAATTTTATGAACCAAAATTGCACACACCAACAGCTATAGTTTCGGATCATTTTTCGAAGCCATCTCATTGGAAGGTGTTGCAGTACATTAGACCATGACTTTACGTATTTTTTTTGTATTTACCTCTATCGTCCCCCCTTTCCCTCCCTCTCCCTTCCCCCTCGTCCTTTATATTTTATTTACTTTTTTTTTTTTTACCTGTTTGCTGGTGACATATTTCATTTTTGCCTATTTTATATATTTTTTTTTGTGTGCCCATTGAGGCCTTTATTTACACTGTTTTTTTTATTGTTGTCATCATGTGTAATCATTGTCAAAATCTGGAGCAACTGATTTTTCCTCCAAACTACTCCAAGCAACAGGACACCATTATTAATTATTCTTACTAATCTGATCCTGTTCCCTGGCATACTTTGGAGGAATCAAGGCGCTCCAATGTACAGTTGGCTCCACTCCTGCGTTTCCCCCCTGTCTTTGCCAATGTTGGGCCAGTCAGAAATTCGAAATCCCGATTCACAAGTTAAAATATTCGAAACATTCATAACTTTCACTCTAAGGATAATATGAATGTTTCGAACTTTTTTAAATTGTGGATCGAGATTCGAATTTCTGACTGGCCCAACATTGGCAACGCAAGGGGAGAAACGCAAGAGTGGAGCCAACTGTACCAAAAGTATGTTGTGTGGGTGGAAGGTAAACACAGGATAGAGCTTCGAGTTATTTATTTCTCTTACGTTTCAGACTACACAGAGTCCATCTTCAGAGATAAATGACATAGGGAAGAGGGTACCAGAGCTATATATACCGGTGGTGGCCTACACTGCACCTGCCACTACTTAATCTCACCTGACCTCACCTCACCTCACCTCACCTCACCTCACCTCACCTCACCATAAATAACTCGAAGCTCTATCCTGTGTTTACCTTCCACCCACACAACATACTTGTCAATATGAATCATTCACATCTGTACCAAAAGTCTACATACCCACTCAGTGCCCATAAAGTGATGCTGTATGTGTGTCCCTCTGGTACTTTTCCTATTGTCATATATTTGCTTCTAATAGGAAGGGCAAAAAGGTGTTATTGTTGACTGCATTGGTGTTCGTGGCGTGGGGGGGATGTGGGAAGGAAGGGAGAGAATGTAGGACAGGATAGGATAGGACATGACATAGGGAAAGGAAGGAAAGAGAATATATATATTTTTTGATTGATGGATATTAGGCGCCTCAACATCGAGGTCATATAGCGCCAGAAAAAGGTGATAGAGAGGTGTGACAGCAAGCAGGAAGGAAATAAAACGAAAGGAGGGACAGTTGAAGAACTGAAAGATGGGAACCATTTAGTCTGGTCTCTCACTACCGACCTTCCTAGCATGGGAAGGCCAGGGAAGCCCTCTCTCCCAGTAATCGGGGCAGAGCAGGGGCCGGAGCCCCCTCTATTCTAGCTCGCCAGGTCTCAGAGACACACAAGCCCCCCACCACGTCAAGGTGGTTCCCGTTAGGGGGAGTGGGGAAGGGAAGGGGACGAAACAGAAGGGAAGGCAGGAACTATATGGATGTTTTGAAGGAAGGTAAACAGATGATAAGAGATGGATGGTTAATTAAGGAAAGTGAAGGAAATGGAAATGAAGGAAGGGAAAAAAAAAGTAAAAGGAATGAATAGGAACGAAAGGGATGGGATAGAAAACACAAATACATTATCTCTCTGTTAGAATTACGATTTAATACGATATATAATTCTTCCATATAATCATACTTCATTTACGTCTGTAATATTGTATTGAAAAACACAAGTACCAAATTAAATTCAATATTGCCAACACAGACACAAACCTGCTCAAGCACATACCAGCACACACACACACACACACACACACACACACACAACAGTCACACATACACACACATATACATACACAGCCACATACACAACAGTCACACATACACACACAGCCACACATACAACAGTCACACAGACACACACACACACACACACACACACACACACACACACACACACACACATAGCTTCAGCCTCACACACACACACACACACATATAAAGCCACATACCACAGCTTCAGCCACACACACACACACGCACACACACACACACACACACATAGCTTCAGCCTCACACACACACACACACATATATAAAGCCACATACCACAGCTTCAGCCACACACACACACACGCACACACACACACACACACACATAGCTTCAGCCTCACACACACACACACACACATATAAAGCCACATACCACAGCTTCAGCCACACACACACACACACACACACACACACACACACACACACAGCCATACATAAAATTGTCCAGTGCCAGTCAGAGAAATAATGTATGATATTAAGGATTTATTTGAGTGTGTTGTATGCATCTGCGTGTGCTTGTGTGAAGGCTCGAGTGTGTTTGTGATGCATGTGCAGGGTGCATATGATGTGTTTGCATGTATGTATATAATTTATAATAGTGTGTGTGTGTTATTGACATTCCTAAATTTGATGTAGGAGTGCTGTGTACATAAACTATTTATTTGTATATATGTACAGTATATATATATATATATATATATATATAAGTATGTGTGTTTGGTAATGCCATACAATCATAGTGAAGGGAATGGGGTTTCGGCTGATAAATGGGTGTTTCCAAAGAGTAGTATCCATTATTAAATTTTATACTGTGTGATTATTATGGACTTGAAATGTGTGTTTGTGTACGTGGTGATGTATGTGCGTCTCATTCATGTATGCATATGGTAGATAGAGAGTTTGTATGTGTGTACAGTACTTCGTGTGTGTACATTCTGGCTACATACACACACATGCAAAGGCACACGCACATACACATACACAGACAGACACACACGCACACACACAGTCAGACACACCCACACGCACACACACACAAGTCAAACACAGACACACACGCACACACACAGACAGACACACACAGACACACACGCACACACACAGACAGACACCCACAAACGCACACACACACAGTTAGACACACACACACACACACACACACAGACACATACCACAGCTTCAGCCTCACACACACACGCACACACACCATAAAGTTACTATGGATAATAAATTTTGTCAGTGTGTGTGTATGTAAATGTGTGTGTGTGTGTGTGTGGGTATCTATATATGTGTAAGTATGTGTATGTATGAGTATGTATGTGTATGTTAGTATGTGTATGTATGAGTATGTATGTGTGTGGAAGTATGAGTATGCATGTATTAGTATGTGTGTAAATTTGTGTATTGTATGGGTATGTATGTGTTTGTAAGTATGAGTATGTATGTGTGTGTAAGTATATGTGTTGTATGGGTATGTATGGGTATGTATGCGTGTGTAAGTATGTGTAATGGGTCTGAAATTTTGTGTTACAGTACAGGATATTTCTATGCAATGCGATAGTTTGGGGTTAACAATGGATGCCTGACAGGTCTGAGTTTTGTTACGTGTTTTTCCCTCAACCTCGGGATTGTCATAGGTTGCACTTTTGGTACATTGGAGTGCCTTCATTACTCCAAAATATGCCAGGAAACTGCTCTAGTGTATAAATACAATGACATCGTCTTGCTTGAAATTATTTGGAGAAATCAGTTCCTCCAGACTTACTATCAACCACACCGTACTCTTATACCCAATCACCGGATGTTAAACAAATCAGCGTAGATAGATTAGAAACTTCTATATATAATAATGGTTTGTAGTGATCGGCGGCTGACCACACAGACGCACACAAGCACACTCACAGATATACCTGCACGCGCACACACAAACATACACACCCAAGCATATGCAAGCACATTCACGGTCTCTGGACTATGAGTGTGACAACAATAACATTAACAATATTTCTAATACTACTACCACCACCACCACCACCACCAGTAAACATCACCACCACTAAACATCACCACCACTAAACATCACCACCACCACCACCACCACCACTAAACATCACCACCACCACTAAACATCACCACCATCATCATCATTACCAACACAAACACCACTAAAACTCCCCACACAAACAACAAACACAACAGCCAATAATCAGTGCCAATATAAAAATCTCAAAACAACTAAAAAAAAATAAAAAAAATACCGCCCATCCACTCTCTACCCTAATAACAAACAACAATAAAAAAAAACATTTGCTCGTAGAGCGAGGACTTGTGAAAATTTGGCAAAATTCGGGCTCCTTGATTTTCGACCTAATGCTCAAATCGCGAGTTTTAGGAATACGGCCATTGCTCAAGTACCACCAGAAGCAGAAAGGACAATGCCATCACGATGGTCGAGTGGTTATCCATGAGCGCTAACTTGTTAAGAACTCCCCTTTCCTCACTCACCATTGCCGGCGTTGGTTCGAACCCTGCTCAGGTTTTATTTTTATTCAGTTTATTTATAACCTTGATTTTTGAGTTTTGACATTGAAGAAATGTTGATGCCTACCTGCAGAGAAAATATCAGCAAAATCGGACAAGAATTGCGACCTGTAGACCGCGAACTCTACAGACATTGCTCTACAAACACACAAGACCACTGAGCAACATACAACCGTGGTCAATAATAATCATCCACATATGGGTATCTCAACCAATTTACTGTCTAATGATTTCACGCTATCATAAAATGTTATTGTTTTAAGTAGTGTGTAGCTGCTTGTAATAAATTGAATTATAGTACTTAACCTATTTATTGGAAAGTTTATTAGCTAAGGAAAAGAGGGAAGCTGTCAAACTCTTACATAAGTTACCCCTATATGGATGATTATTTTTTACCACGACTGTACTTGGCGAAAATTCGCCAAGTAACAAACAGCTGGGGTTGGGAGAAGGTGATAAATAGGGTGGACTACAAGCACGAGGGATTTCATTGATATTAGGTGGCGCAACAGTGAGGTCAAATAGCGCCAAAAGAAGGTGATAGAGAGGTGTGACAGCAAGCAAGAAGGACATAGGAAGAAAGGAGGGACAGTTGAAGAAATGTAAGCTAGTGGCTGGGGCCGAAGGGGCGCCCAAACCCTTAAAGTATTGCCCATATCATTACAAGCAATAATAATACTGGGCAAACACGAGGCATAAGATGTATACTGGGATAGCTGTCTAATATCCAAAGGATAATTTATAATCAGTAGTCTATCCCACTACGATGGTGAAGAAAAGACAGTGCCTTTATTTAAAGGATATAATGTAACAGATATTGTTATTACATTTCAACTAATCACCTTCATTTTTCTTACCCTCTTCCCCTTCACCCTCACCTAAAATCATCACATTTCTTCTCTCCTATATCCACCTACGTTAATGCAGTATGCACTTTTTTAAACCCGGGTACTTCAAACGACGGGTCCCGAATTCCTCCAAACTTCAGGGTCGCAGGCTTTCAAACATAAATACATGAATAAAATAGACTAATAATATTCGTGACAATAAAATAAATATGAAGTTCATGCATGAATCCACCTAACATATTTTTATAATGCAATATTCATATATTTAATTATAAATAAACTGAAATCTTTGAACAAATATTAGCTTTCTTGAGAGAGAGAGAGAGAGAGAGAGAGAGAGAGAGAGAGAGAGAGAGAGAGAGAGAGAGAGAGGAAGGGATAGGTGAGGCAGTGTTGATCATTCTGGTTAGAATGCCTTTTAATCATAAATATTATGTTTCAGTTTCTGGCCTTGTATTTTCTTAGGTTGATAATTCTGATCGTTTATAAAATATCTTTCTGTATGGGTCGCGAAAATGATGTCATAGTAAAAACTTGGTCACTACTGAAAAATTTGTTGAACCCTGCTTTAAACTATTGGTGATTCGGTACCGTTCACAGTGTATGCTTCATTCATTCCTCCTGACACACCATCTCATCTACCTGATCGTTCGTTACCCTCCCACATTACCTCCTATATAGCTCCGCCCACGTTTCTCTCCTTCTCTCCCACTAACTTCCCCCCTCCCTCCACCTGCAACCGTTGCCAGTTCCGACGAGGCCCAAACCAAGTCGCTGATGGATGGAGTGTGGACCATTGATCTGTCCGGAGTTGTACATACAAATTTTTCACCTTTCCCTTACGTCTACTTCATTAATTCGTATAAGGGGAGACAGATTCTTGTGTTGGTGAATTGGAAGGTATTTGATTCCTCCAAACTATGCCGAGAAACAGATCCCCTAATAGTACAGTACCATTGAGGGCGTCTGTTTTCTGGCATAGTTAGGAGGAATCAATAGCCTTCCAATTTACCAACAAGAGAATCTCCCCTTAAGTTGCATAATATGTCAAAAATTACTCTACTAATATAGTGGACTAGAATAACACAGCAGATACATTCCAATATGTGTATAAAACACATTCAATGTGTTGATGAAAACTAAGTATAAGTGAGTACAATAATAAGTCACATGATCGATATGCATGACGATATTTGTTGTAGTTACTGAGAAAGTTATAGTACCACCACCACCACCACCACCACCACCACCACCACTTCTCTGGCTGTCCAGTAGTTGTGTGGATGTTGTTACAGCTACACCACCATCACCCTCTCTTTCTGTGGTAACACCATCAACACCATACTGATATGTAACAATAACACCAATTTATCTGATTGCATCCCACAACCTTCAAACCTGTACAGTAACTGTGTAGAGCTTTATACTGCTACACCATCACTCAGTCTGTCTGTGACAACATACAACAAGTACCATGTCACAAGTTGGAGTGCAGTGGTGTCGTGTGTGGGTGACAATGCTGCTTTTGTTGCCATCAGCACCTGTGAAAGGGGGAGAACTGTGTCTGATGCGATCTGTGCTCATCTCCCTCCAACGTGTTCAAGCAGCCTCTACCACGAAACAGGAGATCCTTGACATACCCCCTGGAGCCAGCCCAGCCTTCTACTGCTCCAACAAGTGCACACGTCTTGAGTGGTGTCAGTTGTGGTGTGCTTACCCCTCCAACACACCCACCCACTGCCTCGTCTCCAACATTATCGTCATGCCCACCTACCAGGAGACTAACATGGCTGATGTCCTCACCTGTCACACCAAAAGACCCAAGGACCTTGCCACCAACGCCAACATCACTGCTGGGAAACAAGATTTGCGGTTTACACTCAGAGTAAAAGAAAACATTGTAGACGGGATTTACAACTATAATATAGAACAATGTTTTTTGACAGAGTTAAGTAACAGCTCCAGATGGCTTACATTAGATTTCGGGCAGCCCAAGTGTTTCCAGCATGTGATAATGCACGCCCAGGACAATGGAAATGCCAATAAACATTTCCATAACGTACAGGTTCGTGTGTCCAACGTGACAGCCGTGACACATCCAGAAGACTTCGCAGCTTATGATCTGTTTGGTGAGTTCCTTGGGCCAGCCACCAAAGGTCAGGTGGTGGAAATGAAGTCTCCAAAGCCTGTGTGTGCCAGGTTCGTCACAGGGCATATGCTCTATAATGAACCCTTTCAGGTTTGTCATATTGAGGTGTTCTGAGCATCAACTACATCTCCCTAGATCTCTTAAGGAGCCAGTGATATAGTCAGCAAGAATAAAGTTTTTTATTCCTCCAAACAATAACACGAATTAATTAACTTCCATATAGAGAGAGTTTGTTTCATAGAATAGTCAGAAGGAATTAGTATCCTCCAAATGGCCTAGCGTACAAGATCACTGGCCCTTTAAAACCCTTATACACAGAAGATACATTGTCAAACTTTTGAAAGGTTTCTATAATCAACTGAGTTATAAGTCTATCAGTATAAATTACCAATGTATTATTTATTGTTTCCTCATATATTGGGGTATTAATCTGTTTCTATAATCAACTAAGCTATGTGTTTATCAGTAATATTTTATCAATATAACACTAATTGTCTACACATATATTGGGGTATTAATCTGTTTCTATAATCAACTAAGCTATGTGTTTATCAGTAATATTTTATCAATATAACACTAATTGTCTACACATATATTGGGGTATTAATCTGTTTCTATAATCAACTAAGCTATGTGTTTATCAGTAATATTTTATCAATATAACACTAATTGTCTACACATATATTGGGGTATTAATCTGTTTCTATAATCAACTAAGCTATGTGTTTATCAGTAATATTTTATCAATATAACACTAATTGTCTACACATATATTGAGGTATTAATCTGTTTCTATAATCAACTAAGCTATGTGTTTATCAGTAATATTTTATCAATATAACACTAATTGTCTACACATATATTGGGGTATTAATCTGTTTCTATAATCAACTAAGCTATGTGTTTATCAGTAATATTTTATCAATATAACACTAATTGTCTACATATATATTGGGGTATTAATCTGTTTCTATAATCAACTAAGCTATGTGTTTATCAGTAATATTTTATCAATATAACACTAATTGTCTACACATATATTGAGGTATTAATCTGTTTCTATAATCAACTAAGCTATGTGTTTATCAGTAATATTTTATCAATATAACACTAATTGTCTACACATATATTGAGGTATTAATCTGTTTCTATAATCAACTAAGCTATGTGTTTATCAGTAATATTTTGTCAATATAACACTAATTGTCTACACATATATTGAGGTATTAATCTGTTTCTATAATCAACTAAGCTATGTGTTTATCAGTAATATTTTATCAATATAACACTAATTGTCTACACATATATTGAGGTATTAATCTGTTTCTATAATCAACTAAGCTATGTGTTTATCAGTAATATTTTATCAATATAACACTAATTGTCTACACATATATTGAGGTATTAATCTGTTTCTATAATCAACTGTAGGTTTAACCTACTATATTGTTTGATGGTCAATAAGTAAAGTAAAGTCTGTATTTTCAGGTATTATATTAAGTAACAAGAATGATCATTCACAATATCACAATAAGTAGTTTTGAGTTTATACACACATAATATATACAATACAAAAATAGTTAGAAATATACACACAATTGAGATTGACTAATGTTAAGTTACTGTAACAACAATGCTCTGCTCTCTAAATATAAAGTACGACACACGTACAGAGGAGTAGCCTCTGCCACCGTGTGAAGTAGAAGTGTAAATAATAGTGCAAGTGTAAGTGGAAATGGAAGTGGTCAGCCCAGAGATGAGAACACTGGAAGTCTGACGCCTTGGTGGACGGCTGCCGGTGCTTATATAGCCCTGGTGATGACGTAGGATCAGCCATGTTGATGACGTGTCCTTCCCTCATTGGTTGGTGCACGATGAACCCTCGGGGTCTTGGTGAACTGCCGACGAGCCAAACTACCACTCACGATACTTCAGCAGTTTGCTGCGTGAACCGCTACACAACTAAGCTATGTGTTTATCAGTAATATTTTATCAATATAACACTAATTGTCTACACATATATTGGGGTATTAATCTGTTTCTATAATCAACTAAGCTATGTGTTTATCAGTAATATTTTATCAATATAACACTAATTGTCTACACATATATTGAGGTATTAATCTGTTTCTATAATCAACTAAGCTATGTGTTTATCAGTAATATTTTATCAATATAACACTAATTGTCTACACATATATTGGGGTATTAATCTGTTTCTATAATCAACTAAGCTATGTGTTTATCAGTAATATTTTATCAATATAACACTAATTGTCTACACATATATTGGGGTATTAATCTGTTTCTATAATCAACTAAGCTATGTGTTTATCAGTAATATTTTATCAATATAACACTAATTGTCTACACATATATTGGGATATTAATCTGTTTCTATAATCAACTAAGCTATGTGTTTATCAGTAATATTTTACCAATATAACACTAATTGTCTACATATATATTGAGGTATTAATCTGTTTCTATAATCAACTAAGCTATGTGTTTATCAGTAATATTTTACCAATATAACACTAATTGTCTACATATATATTGAGGTATTTGTGATGTTTCTTGGATTATCTTCGAGGAATCTCTTATCTTTCTTTTCGCCTTATAGAACTTATCACCTTATCAATTCATATACAAATGCTGAGGACCTTACAATGTTTAAGGGTATATATACTATTTACCATAATGTTTGTATAGACAAATATACATGTATATATTACCGTTCAAGTTGTATGAATAAGATATGGTGTATACAGCGAGTGAATTATTTGAGTTTTAATTGTTATAATATATTGAGTTGCTTACCACTTATATAAAATTCTCTGGACTTTGTGTGAGCCGACAATATTCACGTGTTGTCATATAGAACATGGCAGTGTTGACTTCACTATTGATATATGAACACTATTCCATTCTTATATCTTGTTTGGCTTCAACAAAATCAGGTTAACACAATAGACTGTAATATTTTTCACACACCATTATAATTATAGGAACTGTTAGAATATTCTTTTGATGTATTGTGATTACATTTATATTGAGGACATTAACTAAGAATTACATGGAATCAATTTGTTGTATTGTGGAATACATATATTGTATTCTAGAATAGATTTACTGTGTTGTTTTTGTGTAACATTATAACAAATCAATCTGTGTATTTTATATTAATTTCATGTATTAATGCACTACTATACAGTTGTCATGTATTTAATTAATTACTTAACCAAATCTAACATCACCCAATAACTACATTATAACAACCTCCTTGTCAAATATATTATATTAAATATATTCTATATTTTCCCTAATTTAACCAAGCCAAGTAAACAAACCTAATGTAACCTCCCCTAATAAATAAAATATTATCCAAGACCTCTGACTGTATATTTACCATAAACTTATCTAACATAACATTACCAAACTTAATGTAACCTAAACTAATGATTATCCCTTCTTTGTTTAGGATATCTTGTAATGATTATGTTATAAATATTCTCAAGCCAACTTAACTTAACCTAAATAAATATGATCTTGTATTCATTGTATTATAATATTGTAATAAGATGTACTAGCTGTCAATTATTGCAATGAATATGCAATAATGATATATCAGATGTCAAACATAAAAAATCTGCGGATATGGAAATGAAGGTAGATGTCAAACTTCAATAATTAGCGGATGTGGTTGTGAAGGTAGATGTCAAACTTCAATAATTAGCGGATGTGGTTGTGCAGGTGGATATCCAATCAATATTGTTTATCTAAAATGTGCTTCAAAGGGTGAAATAGGTCCTAAAATCAACCATATAAAGCTGTAAAAAAGTCACGTTACTTAGAAACGGTCGCTAATTGGTTGTGACGTCAGTGTGTATATCAGGAGTCCGTCAACAACAAAAACTTTGTATTGTCCCTGTTATGTAGTGAGCCAGGAGGGTAGAAATACAGAGTAACGTGGCAGTGTAGAGGTTTAATGTTACCCAGTCGGCAGCCACTCCTCGACTGACGCTGCGCTATACACCACATATTATTACAGTAAACAAAGACCCGAACCCAGGTACCATACAGAGAGTCAGAGCTTCGTGTCATTACTGAGCTAACTATTAATAACACAAGCAAATATACTACAGTCCCCATAGTGTCTAGTTGTGGTTTCTGGTTCACGGCTATGTCAAGGGACGTAATTCGTCATCGTTGGTGCTTCGTGTCTATGTGCAAAAGTACAGACAAGAATACTTCAAGGAAGATAATTGTGTCAGTACCAAGCAGTCATAAAATAAGAAAAGATTGGTGGATCGCTACAAGACGAGAGGGTTTCCTATGGCCAAGTCTCACAATCATCCTATATTGTTGTGAAGATCATTTAAACGTAAGTATATTATAACCTATTCATACGTTTACATTATAGGTTATTGTACAGTAGTTCTATTTTGTTTTTTGGCAAGTAATACAGACACGGAGGCAGAGGTGATGCCGTACTGTACACACACACATACGCACACACACAGACAGGGATCATTATGTACACACACACATACACACACACACGAACACACACACATAAACACAAACACGAACACAAACACATACACACGAACACACACACACACACACACACACACACAAACAGGCAGGGATCATTATACACATACATACACACACTAAAATAACACACACACACACACACACAAGAATTAATCATTACACACACACATACACACACACACACAGAGAGATAGAAAGAGAAAGAGAGGAAGAGAGAGAACGAGAGGGGGGGGGGGGTAAAAATCATTATACACACACGCACAGACACACACAGCAGGTATCATTATACGAACACACACACACACACACACACACACACAGAGGCAGGAATAATTATACACACACACATACACACAAAGACAGGAATCATTATACTCACACACACACACACACACACACAGGCAGGGATCATTGTCTGTCTGTATGACAGTTTATTCACCTAACTATCAGGTCATCTCTCTCTCTCTCTCTCTCTCTCTCTCTCTCTCTCTCTCTCAATTACTTTTTTCCTTTTTATTTTAGTGCTCTCTGTTTCTCTCTCGGCCCCACACAAACACACAGACACAAACAAACACCTTATAGGCGGGACACTACTGAGGTCCAAAGAGAGAGAGAGAGAGAGAGAGAGAGAGAGAGAGAGAGAGAGAGAGTATAATTATATGTGTGAATATAAATAGGAGAGAAGGGAGGGAGAAAGGGTGGAAACGAAATGAGAAATGGAGGGAAATGAAG
>JAWZYT010003076.1:7500-37500 GCA_034508575.1 Petrolisthes manimaculis | reverse complement strand
GTAGCCATGATTCCTGGTTGTTCCCTCACTGAGTTGGAAAATGTCCCTGTAGTCTACATTGTCAAAGCCTCGTAGTATTTTAAACACTTCGATAAGCTGACCACGCAGTCTCCGAGTTTCCAAAGAGAACAGGTTGAGTTCTACCAACCGATCTTCATAGCTCTTGTGTCTAAGAGAGGGTATAAGTTTGGTTGCCCTGGCTTGCACTCGTTCCAATCTCGTAATATCCTTTCTGTAAGAAGGACTCCAAAACTGGACTGCATACTCCAGGTGCGGTCGGACAAGGGAATTGTACAGACAAAGTACTATCTCCTTGTTCCGGTATCCAAACTGTCGCTTTATGTACCCTAACATCCTTTGGGCTTTCTTCTCTGCCTCAATACACTGCTTTGAGAACTTGAGGTCGCTAGTGATAGTTACACCCAAGTCTTTCTCAGTATCAGTGCTTACGAGAGCATTGCCCTTAAGGGTATACTCTGTTCGGGGGTTTCTGTGGCCTATATGCATAACTTTGCATTTGTTCACGTTAAATGGCATTTGCCACGTGTCAGACCACTCCCCGATCTTCCTAAGATCTTCTTGTAAGCGGGTAGTATTTCCTTCCTTCGCGACATTCATACCAAGCTTAGTATCATCGGCGAATTTGGAAATCTTGGCAACCATGTCACCATCCATATCATTAACATAGATGATAAACAGTAGTGGTCCCAGAACAGAACCTTGGGGAACACCGCTAGTAACGGGAACCCACTCTGAGGCCTGTCCATTCACTACTACCCGCTGCCGTCTGTCACTTAGCCAGTTCTCTATCCAATTTGCCACATTTCCGTCTATGCCCAGTGCACGCACTTTCCGAAGGAGGCGGCGGTGGGGTACCTTATCAAAGGCTTTCTGAAAGTCTAAGTAGACAACATCGACCGCTTTATCCTGATCATGCTCACTGAAAACAAAATGGAAGAATTCCACCAGATTTGTGAGGCATGACCGGTGCTGCCGGAACCCATGCTGGGAACCCCTCAGTAGCAAATTTGATTCTAAGTGTGCCGTTATTTTGTCCACCATGATGCTTTCCATGAGTTTACAGACTATCGAGGTTAAACTGATGGGTCTGTAGTTTGATGGTTGGCTAGCATCTCCCTTCTTGAAGATAGGAGTCACCTCTGCCTCACGCCAGTCTCTAGGAACGCATCCAGTCTGGAATACCCTGTTGAAGACCATGCACAGGTGCCGTGATACTTCACCATGCACTTCTTTCAACATGCTAGGTAAGAACCTGTAGTGTACCCTAAAAATACTGTAGGCCCATTTTCTTTGTTAACCATTATCTGCCTGCCCTGTATTGTTATTCTTTTACCATTACATTCCTTCGTCTATGTAATTTCTTTCAGCATTTTCTCTTTACCATATTATGTAATATCATTGTCTGTATACTCTTACCAAATTTCATATGTACAAATTATGTATTATAGATTTATTAGCATAAAATACTTGTATCTATGTTAACGTCATGTCTGTCGCAACCTGTACATAAATAATAACGTGTTTTTACATTAAACCAATTGGGAACTATTCACTGCATCTCTCTCTCTACCTTGAGCACATTACACAAAGAGAATTGTAGACAACACTCCCCTGAGAGAGTACTAGACACTAGCTCCTAAGGTTGAGCAGCTGTAGTGGAGAAAACCGGACAAAGGCCCCTGCACAGGAGTCTTCTTTAGTAGCACAACATATAGTTGGTGACTACACGAACCCTCGCCAACAAGTGGTGACCCCGGAGTGACACGAACACCTTTTCAAATGAAGAAGATCACACTTCCAGACACCCAGGTCACACTGTACGCTGACACCTCTACAGACACTCTCCGTCCATACGTACCAGAGAAACATCGACACCAGCTCTTCAAGAAGTTACATGACCTCTCTCACCCTGGAATCCGTGCCTCGCACCAGATGATGTCTTCCCGCTTCATATGGGAAGGCATAAATAAGAACGTCAGACACTGGGCACGCACATGTATACAATGTCAAGCTTCTAAAGTCACACGCCATACACACTCTCCTGCAGCCACCTTTACACCAGTCACCGAGAGATTTGACCATGTCCACATAGACCTCGTTGGCCCACTTCCGTACTCCAATGGCTATCGATATCTACTCACCTGTGTGGACCGCTTCACTCGCTGGCCTGAAGCAGCACCTCTCGCCAACATCACCACAGATACTGTTGCACGTGCCTTCATCGCAACATGGGTATCCAGGTTTGGTGTGCCTCTAAGCCTTACTTCCGACCGTGGTGGTCAGTTTGAGTCGAGTGTATGGAATAAGGTCATGATACTCCTTGGCATCCGTCGATACAGGACCGCCAGCTATCACCCACAGGCCAACGGAACGGTTGAACGATTCCACCGCCAGCTGAAATCTTCCCTGGCAGCTTCAGCCCAGAGAGAAGATTGGTCACTAGCACTACCTCTTGTCCTCCTTGGCATCAGAACTTCACTCAAGACAGATCTGCACAACTCCTCTGCTGAGCTCGTATATGGCTCTACCCTCAGGCTCCCAGGTGAGCTTCTCTCTGCTACACCAGACCCCGAGCCTTGCAGCGTTCAGGACTTCGCAACACACCTGAAAAATGCCATGAAGTGCCTCCAGCCAGTGCAGCCTCGTACATCCAACACGAAGACCTTCGTTCACCAGGACCTGGAAGCCTGCACACACGTCTTTGTCAGAGTCGATGCAGTCAAAAGGCCCCTTCAGCAACCATATCAGGGCCCCTTCCGAGTAGTTCGCAGGACGAGGAAGAACTTCACCATCGACAAACATGGTTCTCAAGACGTTGTGGCCATAGACCGGGTCAAGCCTGCTTACATCCTGAATCCAGACCAGATGCTACAAGCAGTGCAAGTGACTGTTCCTCCAACTAATGCTGAAAATGACGAAGTACGACACACAAGAGTATCGTTCCTCCTTCCTCGAAACTAGGGGGGGAGTATTGTAGTGTACCCTAAAAATACTGTAGGCCCATTTTCTTTGTTAACCATTATCTGCCTGCCCTGTATTGTTATTCTTTTACCATTACATTCCTTCGTCTATGTAATTTCTTTCAGCATTTTCTCTTTACCATATTATGTAATATCATTGTCTGTATACTCTTACCAAATTTCATATGTACAAATTATGTATTATAGATTTATTAGCATAAAATACTTGTATCTATGTTAACGTCATGTCTGTCGCAACCTGTACATAAATAATAACGTGTTTTTACATTAAACCAATTGGGAACTATTCACTGCATCTCTCTCTCTACCTTGAGCACATTACACAAAGAGAATTGTAGACAACACTCCCCTGAGAGAGTACTAGACACTAGCTCCTAAGGTTGAGCAGCTGTAGTGGAGAAAACCGGACAAAGGCCCCTGCACAGGAGTCTTCTTTAGTAGCACAACATATAGTTGGTGACTACACGAACCCTCGCCAACAAACCTATCCGGACCGGGGGACTTGTTTGCCTTTAATTCGATTATTTTTCTCTCAATTTCTTCTCGGTTGAAGACCATTGCCTCCAACTTCTCACTGGAGAAGTCCAAAGGTTCGGGAATGAGACCACTCTCCTCAGAGAACACTGAAGAGAAGTACTCATTTAAGAGGTTAGCATTTTCTGCATCAGAGTGCATCAATGCTCCATCCTCATTCACCAAGGGACCGATCCTGCGTCGGATTGGTTTACGGCCATTCACATAACTGAAAAACTCCTTGGGGTTCTCTTTGCAGAGTCTAGCCACACGGACCTCCTCAGCACGTTTAGCCACCCTTATTTTGGACTTCACATTTCGATTCAGTCTTCTATGATCGTCAAAGTCCCCAGATGTCTTCGCTCGACGGTATGCTGTTCTCCTCTCCCTTAGTAGGTTACGGATTTCCCGATTAAACCACTTCGGTTGAATGAACTTCTGACCTGTTCCCTTCAGAGGAATAAAGCACGACTGAAGCTCCATGAAGGAAGACAAGAATGACCTCCACAGATCATCAGCACTCTCTCCCTCCTCTAGTTCCATTTCAGCAACGCCTTCACGAAGACCTGCAAAGTTCGCTCTCCCCATGTCTAATTTTCTATGCACCGGGGTCACGATCTCCATATTAGGGACTTTAGCTAAAAATCTTATAAGCTTGTGGTCGCTTCCACCTATTTCTTCATTTACAGAGAGGTCTTGAATGATGTCATCCTCAGAGGTGAGGACCAAGTCGAGTATGTTATCACCTCTTGTTGGCTCCCTTACCCACTGAGTGAGGAATTCATCATTTACAAACTCCAAGAGTGGTGTGTTCTCAGCAGAGGGCTCTCTGGTTTCCCAGTCAACATGTGTGTTGAAGTCCCCCATAAGGATGCACACCCTGCCGTCCACTAGTTCACCCAGCAACTGGTACAGGTCCCTGTCCATCTCACTGAGTTGTCCAGGGGGTCTATAAAGCAGCAGGGTTCGGTATTTTGCAGTGCCTATTTCTAGGTCAACTCCAAGGAGCTCGTGGTTCGATGTGATGTTGCAGGTCATCGATTTGATGGAGTTCTTTACATACAACAGCACACCACCACCCCTCTGTCTTCTCTATCTTTGTGGAAGAGTTGGTAGCCTGGAATCACGAATTCCCCTTCAAGATCTCTATCTGAGGTTCTCAACCATGACTCCGTTATGGCCACCATCTCAGGTTCCTCTGTTGCAACGAGGGCCCGCAGTTCCAAAAACTTGTTTCGGATGGACCTGGCGTTGAACAATAGAACCTTTAGGGAACCCCCAACTGCAGGGCTCCCTATTCTCCTCCGTTTCCCGGTTTGGTCGCTGTCTTGGTAGTGCTGGGGATATCCTTCTTCAGGATCTCGGCGAATGTCTTCTCTGGGGTCACTCTAGCATAGCGACGAGGGCTCTCCTCCACGCTCGGTCGAGTGCTCCTGAGACATCGTCGGACGGTGTCTTCCATTAATTTGGAAAGGACTTCCTTCCCCTTTGGTGAGAGATGTGTGCCATCCCTCTGGTAGAGATCGTCTCTACCAAAGAATGAGGTGTAGGGGTCCACAAAGAACACCCCCTCAGCAGTACACAAATCAGCCAGGCGCTGATTTACTGCAATGTTCTTTGACAGAGCAGTCCCTGAAGGGCCTCTCCTTGGGAGCACGCCAACAACTACCCTTCTGCGGGTTTTTAACCCACAGTCGTCTACTGCACCGAGCACATCCGAGAGGACTCCTTCAGTCATGCCTACTCTACCATTTCTCAGGTAGATGTCATTACCACTCACCATGAGTGCAATGACAGCAGATCTGGACGTTTGGATCCTCTCAGCTTCCTTTCGGAGGTCAGCATTGCCACAACCTGGTAGACAATTCACCTTCACAGAAGTGTGAAGGCGAGCTGCCATTAGGGGTTGCAGCCCTCGTGCCTGGGAATCACCTACAATGTGTATATCCACAGGTTTCTCCTTGGTAGGAGCACGAGATGCCTTGTGAGGAACCCGAGAGTGTTTGGAATTCCTGCCGGGCTTGTCACTTCCTCCAGGTTGCTTCTTCTTCGTCTTCTTTTTCTTCTTCATTTTCTTTTCCTTCTCTGTTGCCTTGTTTTCAATTTCTTCCTCAACTGTCTTCTTGTGGTTTTCTCCCCTCTCTATATTCCCCTCCTCTTCTTCATCACACTTTTCTGCAGTTTCTTTTCCATTTTGCTTTTCTGCAGTCTCTTTTCCCTCTTCATTGTTGTTCTTCTTCTTGTTCTTCTTCTTCTTCTTCTTCACCGCCGTGGTGGAGCTCTCCGGTGAAGAAGCTCCTTGGACTGCCTCGTCTCTCACGTGGCAGTCACACCTCTTGGACTCCATCAGGAGAACTTTCTCCTTTAGGGAGTTGTTCTCCTTCGTGAGCAGTGCCATGTGCTCCATCAACCTCTCCTCGAGTTTGCAAAAGTCGCAGACACTTGAGGGGTCTAGGTCACTCGCACTCCTCCCGCTAAAGTCCTCACACCAGCGGTACACCTTGCATGTAGAACATGTAAATTTTCTTGCTGATGGACCAGTCATCTCGCTCTAATTCAATATAAGACCAATAATATAAAAGAAAGGGTAATGTGATTTAGTCTCGCATAAGTCTCATCCGCCTACTTCCAGAAGGTTTTCGGTCGTTCAGCCAACAGAAACCCTTATGAGCCAAGCACACCAACCCTAAGGTCTCCCCTGGGCCGGACGGCCCCAATCGTGCCGCAGCTCCCAACTGAGCAGCACAAGAGGCCCAAATAAATGGGAATCTGATTTTTCGACAGGGGTGCTTGAAGTGTATCGTTTTCCTACTAATCCCTACTAATCCTCCATCCGCGGCCAAACTTAAAGCAAATAGTAAAGCTAAATGCCCACGATTTAATCCGAGATCTTTTACTGGCCTGGCAACCAGCAAGGCATGAAAGCTCTCTCACCAAAGAGCAGTCGAGCCTTTAGGCACCTAAGAATGGTCACAGGGAGCTGGTCAGGCTAATTAATCTAAGAGAATACCTATGGGGGTCCTGAGGCATCTCCATTACTCGTACCCCACACGCCTGAGATCCCTTCAATCTCAGCCCTTTCGAAACCTGTGAGCATTAAAAGGTGTTGTTTTAGGAGGTTCCAAAGCCTCCCTTCTCACACGGCATAAGGTAGCTGGTGAGGTCCTTAACAATAAACTTATATCCAAAGTGATGAAGATGTTTTTTTTTTTTTTTTTTTTTTTTTTTTTTTTTTTTTTTTTTTTAGACAGTTGAAGAGCAGTTGTGAAACTTAACAGTAACAGAACCGAAAAAGACTAGTAGGGGGATGCTAGGAGATACACCAAGAAGGGGGAAATGTGAAGAATTGACAACTCTTAGTCAGGATCCTAATAATGCTACCTTTCTGGCATGGGTAACCCTACTGGACTATATGTCCCCCAGCATAGCTAGCCAAATTCAAACAGATCACACAAGCTCACTCACCAACGGCAAGGTGGTTGTCGTGAGAGAGAGAGAGAGAGAGAGAGAGAGAGAGAGAGAGAGAGAGAGAGAGAGAGAGAGTTACAAGGAGTTACAAGGAAAAGAAGTACCCTAGAAGACCTTACGATCCATACAAAGAGGGTACCTGTGGGTTTAGTTGTGCAAGTATGTGACCGTCCTTGAATGTGTCATGTGAAACCATCAAGGAACACTCACACAACGGCTTAAACACCAAAACGGTGATTTAAGACTTTGTCTAATCTTGACTTGAACTGATCCACAGAGTTGCTGTTGACTACATCAGCAGGAAGCGCGTTCCAAGTACCGCAGATGCTGTACGTAAAGAATTTACCACACCGATCACGGTTGTATCGCTTCAGTTCAAGTTTGTAGCCATGATTCCTGGTTGTTCCCTCACTGAGTTGGAAAATGTCCCTGTAGTCTACATTGTCAAAGCCTCGTAGTATTTTAAACACTTCGATAAGCTGACCACGCAGTCTCCGAGTTTCCAAAGAGAACAGGTTGAGTTCTACCAACCGATCTTCATAGCTCTTGTGTCTAAGGGAGGGTATAAGTTTGGTTGCCCTGGCTTGCACTCGTTCCAATCTCGCGATATCCTTTCGGTAAGAGGGACTCCAAAATTGGACTGCATACTCCAGGTGCGGTCGGACAAGGGAATTGTACAGACAAAGTACTATCTCCTTGTTCCGGTATCCAAACTGTCGCTTTATGTACCCTAACATCCTTTGGGCTTTCTTCTCTGCCTCAATACACTGCTTTGAGAACTTGAGGTCGCTAGTGATAGTTACACCCAAGTCTTTCTCAGTATCAGTGCTTACGAGAGCATTGCCCTTAAGGGTATACTCTGTTCGGGGGTTTCTGTGGCCTATATGCATTACTTTGCATTTGTTCACGTTAAATGGCATTTGCCACGTGTCAGACCACTCCCCGATCTTCCTAAGATCTTCTTGTAAGCGGGTAGTATTTCCTTCTTTCGCGACATTCATACCAAGCTTAGTATCATCGGCGAATTTGGAAATCTTGGCAACCATGTCACCATCCATATCATTAACATAAATGATAAACAGTAATGGTCCCAGAACAGAACCTTGGGGAACACCGCTAGTAACGGGAACCCACTCTGAAGCCTGTCCATTCACTACTACCCGCTGCCGTCTGTCACTTAGCCAGTTCTCTATCCAATTTGCCACATTTCCGTCTATGCCCAGTGCACGCACTTTCCGAAGGAGGCGGCGGTGGGGTACCTTATCAAAGGCTTTCTGAAAGTCTAAGTAGACAACATCGACTGCTTTATCCTGATCATGCTCACTGAAAACAAAATGGAAGAATTCCACCAGATTTGTGAGGCATGACCGGTGCTGCCGGAACCCATGTTGGGAACCCCTCAGTAGCAAATTTGATTCTAAGTGTTGCGTTATTTTGTCCACCATGATGCTCTCCATGAGTTTACAGACTATCGAGGTTAAACTGATAGGTCTGTAGTTTGACGGTTGGCTAGCATCTCCCTTCTTGAAGATAGGAGTCACCTCTGCCTCACGCCAGTCTCTAGGAATGCATCCAGTCTGAAATACCCTGTTGAAGACCGTACACAGGTGCCGTGATACTTCACCATGCACTTCTTTCAACACTCTAGGTAAGAACCTATCCGGACCGGGGGACTTGTTTGCCTTTAATTCGAATATTTTTCTCTCAATTTCTTCTCGGGTGAAGACCATTGACTCCAACTTCTCACTGGAGAAGTCCAAAGGTTCAGGAATGAGACCACTCTCCTCAGAGAACACTGAAGAGAAGTATTCATTTAAGAGGTTAGCATTTTCTGCATCAGAGTGCATCAATGCTCCATCCTCATTCACCAAGGGACCGATCCTGCGTCGGATTGGTTTACGGCCATTCACATAACTGAAAAACTCCTTGGGGTTCTCTTTGCAGAGTCTAGCCACACGGACCTCCTCAGCACGCTTAGCCGCCCTTATTTTGGACTTCACATTTCGATTCAGTCTTCTATGATCGTCAAAGTCCCCAGATGTCTTCGCTCGACGGTATGCTGTTCTCCTCTCCCTTAGTAGGTTACGGATTTCCCGATTAAACCACTTCGGTTGAATGAACTTCTGACCTGTTCCCTTCAGAGGAATAAAGCACGACTGAAGCTCCATGAAGGAAGACAAGAATGACCTCCACAGATCATCAGCACTCTCTCCCTCCTCTAGTTCCATTTCAGCAACGCCTTCACGAAGACCTGCAAAGTTCGCTCTCCCCATGACTAATTTTCTATGCACCGGGGTCACGATCTCCATATTAGGGACTTTAGCTAAAAATCTTATAAGCTTGTGGTCGCTTCCACCTATTTCTTCATTTACAGAGAGGTCTTGAATGATGTCATCCTCAGAGGTGAGGACCAAGTCGAGTATGTTATCACCTCTTGTTGGCTCCCTTACCCACTGAGTGAGGAATTCATCATTTACAAACTCCAAGAGTGGTGTGTTCTCAGCAGAGGGCTCTCTGGTTTCCCAGTCAACATGTGTGTTGAAGTCCCCCATAAGGATGCACACCCTGCCGTCCACTAGTTCACCCAGCAACTGGTACAGGTCCCTGTCGATCTCACTGAGTTGTCCAGGGGGTCGATAAAGCAGCAGGGTTCGGTATTTTGCAGTGCCTATTTCTAGGTCAACTCCAAGGAGCTCGTGGTTCGATGTGATGTTGCAGGTCATCGATTTGATGGAGTTCTTTACATACAACAGCACACCACCACCCCCTCTGTTTTCTCTATCTTTGTGGAAGAGTTGGTAGCCTGGAATCATGAATTCCCCTTCAAGATCTCTGTCTGAGGTTCTCAACCATGACTCCGTTATGGCCACCATCTCAGGTTCCTCTGTCGCAACGAGGGCCCGCAGTTCCAAAAACTTGTTTCGGATGGACCTGGCGTTGAACAATAGAACCTTTAGGGAGCCCCCAACTGCAGGGCTCCCTATTCTCCTCCGTTTCCCGGTTTGGTCGCTGTCTTGGTAGTGCTGGGGATATCCTTCTTCAGGATCTCGGCGAATGTCTTCTCTGGGGTCACTCTAGCATAGCGACGAGGGCTCTCCTCCACACTCGGTCGAGTGCTCCTGAGACATCGTCGGACGGTGTCTTCCATTAATTTGGAAAGGACTTCCTTCCCCTTTGGTGAGAGATGCGTGCCATCCCTCTGATAGAGATCGTCTCTACCAAAGAATGAGGTGTAGGGGTCCACAAAGAACACCCCCTCAGCAGTACACAAATCAGCCAGGCGCTGATTTACTGCAATGTTCTTTGACAGAGCAGTCCCAGAAGGGCCTCTCCTTGGGAGCACGCCAACAACTACCCTTCTGCGGGTTTTTAACCCACAGTCGTCTACTGCACCGAGCACATCCGAGAGGACTCCTTCAGTCATGCCTACTCTACCATTTCTCAGGTAGATGTCATTACCACTCACCATGAGTGCAATGACAGCAGATCTGGACGTTTGGATCCTCTCAGCTTCCTTTCAGAGGTCAGCATTGCCACAACCTGGTAGACAATTCACCTTCACAGAAGTGTGAAGGCGAGCTGCCATTAGGGGTAGCAGCCCTCGTGCCTGGGAGTCACCTACAATGTGTATCTCCACAGGCTTCTCCTTGGTAGGAGCACGAGATGCCTTGTGAGGAACCCGAGAGTGTTTGGAATTCCTGCCGGGCTTGTCACTTCCTCCAGGTTGCCTCTTCTTCGTCTTCTTTTTCTTCTTCATTTTCTTTTCCTTCTCTGTTGCCTTGTTTTCAATTTCTTCCTCAACTGTCTTCTTGTGGTTTTCTCCCCTCTCTATATTCCCCTCCTCTTCTTCATCACACTTTTCTGCAGTTTCTTTTCCATTTTGCTTTTCTGCAGTCTCTTTTCTCTCTTCAATGTTGTTGTTCTTCTTCTTGTTCTTCTTCTTCTTCTTCTTCACCACCGTGGTGGAGCTCTCCGGTGAAGAAGCTCCTTGGACTGCCTCGTCTCTCACGTGGCAGTCACACCTCTTAGACTCCATCAGGAGAACTTTCTCCTTTAGGGAGTTGTTCTCCTTCGTGAGCAGTGCCATGTGCTCCATCAACCTCTCCTCGAGTTTGCAAAAGTCGCAAACACTTGAGGGGTCTAGGTCACTCGCACTCCTCCCGCTGAAGTCCTCACACCAGCGGTACACCTTGCATGTAGATCATGTAAATTTTCTTGCTGATGGACCAGTCATCTCTCTCTAATTCAATATAAGACCAATAATATAAAAGAAAGGGTAATGTGATTTAGTCTCGCATAAGTCTCATCCGCCTACTTCCAGAAGGTTTTCGGTCGTTCAGCCAACAGAAACCCTTATGAGCCAAGCACACCAACCCTAAGGTCTCCCCTGGGCCGGACGGCCCCAATCGTGCCGCAGCTCCCAACTGAGCAGCACAAGAGTCCCAAATAAATGGGGATCTGATTTTTCGACAGGGGTGCTTGAAGTGTATCGTTTTCCTACTAATCCCTACTAATCCTCCATCCGCGGCCAAACTTAAAGCAAATAGTAAAGCTAAATGCCCACGATTTAATCCGAGATCTTTTACTGGCCTGGCAACCAGCAAGGCATGAAAGCTCTCTCACCAAAGAGCAGTCGAGCCTTTAGGCACCTAAGAATGGTCACAGGGAGCTGGTCAGGCTAATTAATCTAAGAGAATACCTATGGGGGTCCTGAGGCATCTCCATTACTCGTACCCCACACACCTGAGATCCCTTCAATCTCAGCCCTTTCGAAACCTGTGAGCATTAAAAGGCGTTGTTTTAGGAGGTTCCAAAGCCTCCCTTCTCACACGGCATAAGGTAGCTGGTGAGGTCCTTAACAATAAAAACTTATATCCAAACTGATGAAGATTTTTTTTTTTTTTTTTTTTTTTTTTTTTTTTTTTTAGACAGTTGAAGAGCAGTTGTGAAACTTAACAGTAACAGAACCGAAAAAGACTAGTAGGGGGATGCTAGGAGATACACCAAGAAGGGGGAAATGTGAAGAATTGACAACTCTTAGTCCGGATCCTAATAACGCTACCTTTCTGGCATGGGTAACCCTACTGGACTATATGTCCCCCAGCATAGCTAGCCAAATTCAAACAGATCACACAAGCTCACTCACCCACGGCAAGGGTGGTTGTCGAGAGAGAGCAAGAGAGAGAGAGAGAGAGAGAGAGAGAGAGAGGAGAGAGAGAGAGAGAGAGAGAGAGAGAGAGAGAGAGAGAGAGAGAGAGAGAGAGAGAGAGAGAGAGAGAGAGAGAGAGAGAGAGGAGAGAGAGATGAAAGGGAACAGCTCGGGTTCAAAAGGGCGTCCAAACCCTGAAAGCATTGCCCATATCGTAGCAGCAGACAACAAGGATATTGGTAATAAGATAGACAGAGGTACAGTCGGCGGCAAAAGTCCTGTCGCCTCACTTGCTTCACCGAGGCATACGATTTCATAGACTCGTGATTATTAAGTGTATAAAACGTGTGTATTTCTAGAGTCCATGAATACTGTGTGTCTCTGTGAAGCAGATAAGACGACAGGACTTCTGCCGCCGATTGTACAGTTCGTAAAGTCATGGTCTAATGTACTGCAACCTGGTGAATAAAAGAGAGCTATTTGAGTTAATTTTATGAACCAAAATTGCACACACCAACAGCTATAGTTTCGGATCATTTTTCGAAGCCATCTCATTGGAAGGTGTTGCAGTACATTAGACCATGTCTTTGCAACCACAATCAAATATCCACCGACATTTTCCTTCCATCGTGTAAATAAATCAGTATCATATCAAAATATAATCATTACACAACAACAACCTCACGTCAACTCAACCCCCCTCAATTATATTATTATTATGTGATGCTGCAAAATCACACACGTGTTGTTCTTTATTACCAAGGTATTTATTATGATGGAAGGAAAGTGTCGGTGGATATTTGATTGTGACTGTACAAGTGTTTTACTGCAGGAATGTTGGGTTCAGAATACAATACAATACAGAATACAATACAATACAGAATACAATACAATACAGAATACAATACGACCTGTGTATATGCTGGAGTATTATTTTGTTTGTTAATTAACCTGGTCTTGTTTCCTGACATGATTATTTGGAGGAATCAAGGTGTTTTTAATGCACAATACACACCAAATGTGTATAACCCTCTTAATTAGTATATCCTGTCATGCCAAGTGCCGGGCCTAAGAACACACATCCATGTACAGTCGGCGGCAAAAGTCGTGTGGCCACATCTGTCAAGTCATGAAGTATTTACCGTATGGAAATATGATGTTCACAGACTCGTAAAATAAAAATCCAGAGTAGTTTACGTTATTTACCTCTGGATATTGTAATTCTGTATGTGTTGGATCAATGTTATGCTATCTCTCGAGTGTGACGACACGACTTTTGCCGCCGACTGTACTGTACTGTACACTCTTTCTGACACAGTCACTCACACTCCACTGGTCTTACCCTTCTACACCGGCCCTCACAATCACTCATTCATTACACCATTTTATCCACTGAAGCTTGTACAGTCATGGTAATTAGTCCTGCTACACCTACAATGAGACGTCTTCAAAAAATTATCCGAAAACTATAGCTGTTGGTGTGTGCAATAAATATTGGGTTCATAATAAGTTTCAATCAAATGGTTCACTTTTATTCACCAGGTTGCAGGACTAATCACCACTTTGTACAGTTGCCTCCAAAAATTTCGAGACACTCCCTGCTTGAATCAAGCAGGGAGTATCTCGAAATCTTTGGAGGCAACTGTACCATCCATTCTTTCCACCAGCCCTTACCATCTCCTAACATTTCTCTTCACTCTCTTATCAAGTGATTTGTTCGCACCACACCATTCCAGGATATCAATATTTCTCACTCGGTCAATTCTTCAGTTTCTACAACAATCCACTTATTTCTACAGCCGTTACTATTGATTTCACATGTGCACTCCACTCCAAAGTTTCACAAGCGTGTGTTGGTCGCACGAACAGGAAATTATATATAAACAAAAACCAATGAATTATCAACAAAGACTGCGGAATCCTTATTATTTATGTAGATGGCGACAGAGGAGGGCTCGTCAGACAGACAATCAAAACGTTTGCCGAGCCATTTATCAAATTTATATTTGTAGGTTGTTACGCCCCTAGCTGATTACCCTGAGTTCAGTGGAATCTAGGGGATAGAGAGCAAACAACTAAGAAGCCACAATGTAGAGGAAAGGTAGCTCAGTCGTAGAGATGGAGTTTTGACAGAGTACTCCTCTGTATTGCACCAGATATCCCACTCAATAACATAACCCAGCAAGTCCCGAGGATAATGGAAGTCCAAGAGTAAAAACAATTCCCACCTTCAATCAACGTTATAACAAGTCACAAGACACACCACCCACAAATAACCACTCGCCACTGGTACAGCAATAAGTCACACACAATTATCATTCGCCACTTGTAGCACAATAAGTCCAAGGGTGAACACGACTCTTCCAGGTGGTAGCAGCAGGTAGGCTACACAATGTGGGAGCGACGCTCAGACCACACTTAGTACACTTGCAAGTACTGTAGACAGTGTAGAGTAAGTAGAGTACGTAGAGTAAGTAGGTGTGACACGGAAACGGCCCAGTGACCGTGACAACCCGAAGAGTAGTCTCTGGTGGAGGACAGAGAAGGTGGAGGTGTGAGAGCTCTGGAGTCTCAGTCTGCTCTGCCCGTTGTTGAAGGAAGCAGTCCATGACGTTGGCTTGGTTTGGAGTCGAGACTGACAAACAATACAGCATGAGCTAGAAAATATGAAACAGATATAGACTCCGAATCATATGAAAATGAACTGGATGGTATAATGAACCCATTAGATTAATACTTAAGCAAATAAGGTAGTTTTCCCTTACACACAACAACAATGTTCAGTATTTATAAGGAACTGAACGATAGAGCAAATTTTTAAAGTTTAATTAATTCACTTAACCCAATACATAATACATATTATATATTACAAAATATAAACCCAGAGTCCCAACAAAGATAGGAAGTATCCACTTCTGCACACAATATTAACTATAATATTTAACCTTAAACCTAACTCACAAATACAACATAAATACACATAAATAAAAACATGACAGGCAGCAAGATGGTAACAGCTGTTCAAATCCACTTATTATTATTTACCACTACGACCCTGGTTGCCAAGATGAGACTGACTCCTCCACCTCTCTCCCTGTTCTAAGTCACCTCGGTTGGGACTAAATGAACCAATTTGAAACTGTCTTCACTTGTGTTGGTTGGTTTCACTGGTGTTTCACTGGGTAGGTGAGGTGGAGTGCTTTGTCGATGGTTTGGGTTGTTGTATAGTTTTAAAGATGTACATAGAATAATTTAGTGGGTATTCTAGTAGGTCTGTCACCACCACTACTACTGCACAGGCCAACAAACACAGGTGGAGGGACAGGGTCGTAACAAGGTGGATGGTGGAATACCAGGGAAGACGAAAGGAAAGACTGTTGTATTTTCTATATTATAATTCCAACAAACATTAATGTCCACTACCATGGTACTTAGCATTGGCTACATTGTGACAGTGTTACCAGTCATTAAACTATTACAGCTACGTTATACCTAGAGGTTTTTTGTTTGTTTTTCGTATATATGGATATCATAATTAGTTACAGATACTAATATGTCTTTATAGATACAGGATCTGTGAGCAAAAAAGATATATTGATGGAGTTATGGTAAGAACGATAATGGAGATTATTTTGTAAGTAAAACCAACACTGGTAGACGAAATATTTTATTCCAGGCGTTTCGGGGACTTCCGTACGTGGCCCTCTTCAGTGGAAATACAGGCACCAATCTTAACCTGTATTTACACTGATGAGGTCGCCGAAACGTCTGGAATAAAAATATTTTGTCTACCAATGTGGGTTTTACTTACATTCATGATCACGTTAGTGTGCTTTTCCACCCATAAAGATTATTGTTTGTGTTGGATACAATGTCAGCTGGACTCTGTTTTATACCAAGAGCTGTCATTGGCTGAGAGACCTGAGACTGGCTAGCAAGCATTCTGATTGGCTGAGAGGACCCTTATGACTTATACCATGGAGGTATAATCTAAGAGGAGGCGGCATGAGCCGCTCGTCCTGTACACCCAAAGTGAAGCAAGGGGCGGAGCCTATTACCCTACCCCCCATTGACTCAAAACATTGCCTCGCCCGCTTTACTCCCATTATAATTATGGTCTTATTTTCTCATATATCCTATAATCATAGCCAGAAAGAGACTTGAATTTGTTCCATATATGATAACTACATAAAATTATTCAATTCTGTATATTATCAAAAGTACAGCTCCGGACTGATCAATGGTCCACACTTCTTCCACCCTTGCCTTGGTGTGGGCCTCAACGGATATGGTATCACTGACAGGTGGAGGGGAGAGGGGAGAAATGTGGGCGGAGTTATATAGGGGGGGTAGCGTTACCAATGTTGAGCCATCCAGAAATTTGAATCCCGAACCACTTGTGATCATGGATGTGAACCACTCACTTGAAGGTGGTAGGAGAGGAGGGGTTGGGTTGGGGAGAGGGGGGTAAAGCTACACCAGTGATCGAGATGGAGAGAATTATTGGATCAAGTAGCTAAATGTTTTCTTCTGTAATCTAAATCCAACTCTGATGCTGCATTCTATGGCATATTCTTTATTATTTGAAATGAATCCAGATTTTACCTAATATAATTAACACGACACCAGTTTTTTATGACTAATATATCAAGCGATGCACCACCTACCCAGTGTTAAGTTACATTTCAAGTAAATCCTTTATTTTTATCCTGTATCATTCATGACATTTTCTAAGAAACGTTTATTGTGTAACTGGTTACCAAAGGATAATAGTTATAGTGTAAGATGTTAATTACCCAATTACTACTCCATCTGTTCTTCCTCACCCCGTCCTTCCTTATTCAATTCACTGTTTCCTCCCTCCATCCCAGCATTCCTTGCTCTCCATCTTACCACCACCACCACCATCATTCTGTGTGTTGCTGCATAATCTGTTAATGCGCAAACACGACCACAATAGAAATAAAAGTGATATTTGGTATGCAAAAACAATCCGATATATGTAATTTATTTTTTGGCAACACTCCACCATCTCAACCCCACATCGCTCACTCACGCTCGCTCGGCCCAAAAAATAAATTACATATGTGTATTCCTGAGGTGATATCTTTGTAACCAGTAGTCCTAGACAGCTGTGGATAGTCTCATTGGAAAGAGGAAGAGTTGTTGCTTAGAATGAAACTACGTATAAGTTTCTAGGAATTGTAGTTTACACGTAAGTAGTGAGTGAAGTAAAGGGATTGGTGGGAGGAATGTGTGTATGTGTGAGTATGTACGGTGCGAGTGTGTGTGTATGTACGGTGGTGGTGGCTGTGTGTGTACGGTGCGAGTGTGTGTGTGTGTGGGTTGGTGTGGATGGACATGGGTGGAATGGGTTGGTGTGGATGGACATGGGTGGAATGGGTTGGTGTGGATGGACATGGGTGGAATGGGTTGGTGTGGATGGACATGGGTGGAATGGGTTGGTGTGGATGGACATGGGTGGAATGGGTTGGTGTGGATGGACATGGGTGGAATGGGTTGGTAAAATAGGTGTGTATGTCTGAGAAAGATTGATAATGGATGGAGTGTTAATGATGGGAGATAGGAATGGAAAGGAGGAAGTGTGAAGTAATGGGGGTAAATGGGAACACACACACACACACACACACTTAGAAAGGAGTGGGAGAGAGGTGGGGTGGTGAGTACGGATGTACCGGGGTACAGGAGGAAGAGGAGGGAGGGAGGGAGGGAGGAGAGGAAGAGGAGGGAGGGAGGGAGGAGAGGAGAGGAGAGGCGCCAGTGGGGTGTGGTAGTCTGCACTCTCTCTCTCTCTCTCTCTCTCACACACACACACACACATTCTCTCTCTTTCTCTCTTTCTCTCTCTCACTCTCTCTTTCTCTCTCTCTCTCTTTCTCTCTCTCTCTCTCACTCTCTCACTCTCACTCTCTCTCTCTCTCTCTCTCTACCTTAAAAAAAAAAAATCACTTCATTTCCTAAAAAAAAATATATCTATAAATATTGAATTACTTTGTTTCCTCCAATTTCCTCGAGGCAACAGAACCCCATTATAAAACCCCATTGAACGCGTTGCCTGGAGGAGTTTGGAGCACCCAGGAGGCTCCAAAATGGCCGCCTAGGTGTATATTGTTATTATTTTGACTACTAACTCTCTCTCTCTCTCTCTCTTTTTTTTTTTTTTTTATTTAAACTCTGGTAATATCTGTACATGGCTGAGCTAAACAGCATAGAAAAGGCAGCCCTCTGTACGCTAGTATGCGGCTTAAAGTGTCACTTTTCCTCGTGGCACTATCTTAAAAGCCGCGTTGTTTGAATGTGTTATGCTTTCATGGGCGTTGGTAATGTTCCTCGCCACCTGTGAGCAGCCACCTTCACTTGTTGGGTGGACAGATCTTGCATGGTGGGAGCTGCTGCAGTGAAAACATTCCACATTCTTGAGGTTCTGGCAGTGAAGGTCCTCTGGTGCTGACTGGAGTGTGACCTCGGCACCCCGACCTGCTCTTGGCTGGAGGACACCGTTCTCGTGTCTCTCACAGCCTCACGCGGGGGGAGCCTAAGTCCTGCCAGGTGTTGCACCTCTTGAACCTGTGCCTTGTGGAGGACCACCAGAGCAGCTACGTCCCGGCGGTGCTCTAGTGTGTCCAGGGCAGGTATGTCTTGTAAGGGAGGAGGACAGATGTTGTTCTCCATCAGTCGCTGCACTCTTCGCTCCACTTTGTCGAGTCTCTGCAGGTGTGTAGCAGCGCTGGACATCCACGTCAGGGCCCCATACTCAAGGTGGGGTCTTACCTGTGCCTTGTAGAGTGTCATAAGGCCACGTTTGTCCAGGAAACCTGCCACTCTACGTAAGGCAGAGACCCGAAGGGAGGCCTGATGGGCGATGTGGTGAATGTGCTTCTTGAATCGGAGCTCCGCATCGAAGGTCACTCCGAGGATCTTGACGTGATCTTGGAGTGGGAGGGTAACAGAGCCGAACTTCACTTTTCCCTCAACAGCTTGTGAGGCTGCTGGGGACCGAGAAACCACCATGGCTTGTGTCTTCTCAGGAGCAAAGTTTACCTGCCAGCGCTCTCCCCATCTCTTTATTGCTTGTAGCTGCTGATTAATGTCAGCAACTACTTGCTGGCTGTCCTGGCGGGAGTAAGAGCGGGAGAGTGTGCAGTCATCAGCATATGCAGAAAGTGCTGGTAAGGTCCTGAGAAGGTCGTCCATATATAGGTTCCAGAGAACTGGTCCCAGCACAGATCCCTGAGGGACTGAGGCCCCTACTGGGAGGTTCCTGGATCGTTGCCCATTGACGACTACATGGAGTGTCCTGTCATGGAGGTAGTCACCCATCAGCATCAGAAGGTGACCCCGGATGCCCTTGGCACGGAGCTTTTCCAGTAAGCCCGCATGCCACACACGGTCAAAGGCACCTGCGATGTCCAGAGCAACGACAATGGTATCTAAACCGCTATCCAAGGAGTCTTGCCAGTCCCTGGAGAGGAGCATAAGGAGGTCCGAGGTGGAGCGGCCAGATCTAAACCCGAACTGTTGGTTGGACAAGAGGGATTCATCATCAAGGTGGTGGGTGAGGGTCTGTACCACTATCCTCTCGAATATTTTGCCAACCACAGACAGGAGAGAGATAGGCCTGTAGTTTGCAGGGTTAGTTCTTGTTTTCCTCTTGTGTACAGGCACCACACGAGCCTCTTTCCATATGGAGGGCCACGTGTCTTCCTGGATGCAAGAGGTGAAAACCTCAGTGAGCGGTCCTGCCAACTCACTCGAGCAGTGGCGTAGCACTTGTGGGCTCACATCGTCAGGCCCAGATGCCTTCCTGACGTCCACTGCTCTTAGGAGGTGCTCCACTTTTCCCTGTGTCACCTCCACCATTGTTATTTCCTGGTCACACTCCTGTGCCAGCTGAGGTGGAGGCCTGTTCGGATCGGCGACGGTCATCTTGGTTGCAAAAATGTCTGCTAGCAGGTCAGCCTTCTCCTTGCTGCTTGTTGCCGTGGTGCCGTCTAGCCTAGTGAGAGGAGGGATGGTTTCCTGGTGACTGGTACCTTGTCTCTCCTTAATAAGGGACCACCAGGTCTTACTACCCACCCCTGGTCCACACAGCTTTGAGCGGAGGTCATTTTCCCACCTCCGCTGTGCCCACATGCTGGTGACTGTCATGCTCCTACATGCCTCGCGATGAAGAGTCTTGTTGCGGAGGGTTGGGTTCCTCTTGAAGCGCAGCCACGCAGAGTACTTCCTCTCTGCCGCAAGCCGACATCGATACCCAAACCAGGGCTGATCGGTGGGTCTTGACGTGTACTGGCGGTGTACCAGTCCTGTTAGGCTTTAACTCGTTCAAGCTCTGGTAACTTATTTGTATTTGCTTCTTGAGACTTGTAGTATTGGTATTACTATTAGTTAGGTAGTGTAGACGTGGGTGTTTTCTAAGGTAATTGACTTCACAGTTGTAACATGGAAAGTTCATTTATTTACACTTATATCTCTATACACACACAGACAGGAAATGATATTGATGTGCTTCTTTTCTGATAGAGTAGTGTGTCTCTCTTGGCGAGACAATTATGTATAATAGCCCTAAGGGAGCAAGTTTAAGAATCCTACCTATTAGGTAAGTGTCACTGTTTATATACAATTTCACTTGAGTTGTCAGTTGTCTTTGGATACGATTATTACTGTGTGTTGTCATGCTTACGTGGCCAGACAAGCCACGTGGGTCTTGTGGTAGGAAGCCACGTGTCTAGTTGTCATGTGGTCATGAGGTATAGTCCTCGTGTTCTTAGTCCTACCCATTCTGCTACCTAATCAGTTTATATTATCTGTGTATTTGGGCATATCTCCTTGTGACCATTCCTTGATTATTTCACTTACTCTTATTCTCTCTCTCTATTCTCCTTTCTACTCTCTTTCTCTACTCTCTCTCGTAGGGAGAGAACAACAATGATAAGAACAACCCCTGTGTATTCAGGTGTTAGCCAAAATTAATAATGTTGGTGTTATCTAGTTATTTGCTATACACCAGCTTCTATATCACATGAGTACCACTGTGACTCACACTGTTTATTACCAATATCTGCCCTCTGCTTATCTTGTGTACAGGGTCTTAGGCAGGCAGTCTGTTTACCTGTGTATTATCTTATGATTGTGGCATACAGCACTTGCCTTATTGTGTACAAATGCTCGGCCGCTACCGTAATCTGTCCTCAGATAACCTTGATTGTGGAAACAAACATACAATGTAGGTAGGGTACACAATAACTAAGATATTATCAGTGAATACCTCAATAATAATATAAAATTGACATCAAAGACATAGGCACATCATATTTTAAAATGAACATCAATACATGAATAAAATACACTGTTAAGTACATAAAGAAATAATCTTAAAATTAATGTGTTGAGCTAGGTGCTTGTAGTTATGTGTATAAGCTAACCTATGCTAAAAATTCACACATTAATGAAGAGGCCTTGTTGCTATGTTGTGGCTGTGCAATAACAGCTCAATGTTAATTTTCCATAACAAGATAATTCAGTCTACATTGATAGAGTTCTCTTATACAATGCAAAATATGACAGTAGACTTTTTCTATATAAAAATGTTATAGTACCTGCCAGAAAGATAAGACATGGGATAATAAATATTTGTACCAAGTTTTATTTTCATCAATATATGGAGTAACCAACTGATATTAGAAGGATGTTTGATTCCCAGTTTCCTTGAATAACTTCCCAGCTTCACTTTTTTCTGAAACAACTGATAATAGGGAGATATTAAACAAGTCGATATTAAATGAAATATATTGAAAGGTGGAAGAGAGTGGGATATATTGTCTAGCAATTATATATTTTATTTTCCAATGTAACGATTCCCTTGAATCGATTTTATCTGAGTCTGCCTCTCTACAGGAGCCTTAATCCATGCCATGTGTAGGGTGAGTAGGGTAATATATTGTTAATAGTCTATCAGTAGGTAAGTATAGATAGTAGAAATAGAAATTTGATGATATAAGAGAGGTTTGATTAGTAATAGATATGAATTACATGCATATAGTGCCTGAATTGTTTTAAAGCACGTGGAGATTTCGCATCCTTTGGAGGAATACTTGCCAATATTTATGCAGGACCAACATATAAATAAGGACATGCAACATGGTACTTGAGGAGTGTGTGTCATTGATGACATCATCACTAAGTATAATACTTCTTGGAGGAATTTTGAACATTAAAAGATTATTTCTATTTTCATTGGGAATTCTTGAAGTGCGTAGCTTGTGAATAATACTTTACCTTCTATGGGAATAATAATGAGTATATACTCTTGTATTAAAATACTACGCACGATTGTATAATAATATTTAAAATAGGTGGAAGAAAGATATTTTGGTAAGATAGTACTTCACACTGATTTTTCCTTTGCATATTATAGTTATTAAGTATGAGTTAATCTTATCTTACCCGCAGTAAATACTCTCCTAATAAATGGTTGTACTTTCTTTCTAAGTTTCTGTACTCGTAATACAGCTTCCTGCTTCTCGCAGAAGTATATGTGAATATTTTCTTTTATTGGTAAAGTAAAGCTCTATAATTCGTATTTAATTTCTGTGCAATGCTTTCTACCTGTTACACTTACCACGATATGCAACAGTTTGTCTCATAATCCTTTATTTTATAGGATATATGTGTATACCACTATGTAAGCAGTACCAAATAATGTTCACGAAAATACACGTAAAAATTTTCCCAACCACGCTCTGGGCTGTGGTGATGGCTCAAGCCATTATATATTTTGTATAATAAGCGAACAATATTACCTTAGTCGCTGGATTCCATTTGTGTGATACCTGTCAAATAAACTAGTGTATCAGTAAATACTTGTAGCTGTAACCACTGCTCACTGGGATAAAATCTGTAAAGAGTAAGAAATAGTGATTATATCATTTGTCACCATTATTTTATATATTTTTCTTTTCTTTTCCTCTGCTTGTTAATAAAATTGTATAGGAGAGCTCTCGGATTGAAGACGTCATTTGTACTGCTTTGTGTTCCTCGTCTGAGCCTGGAGCTGTTGAGAGTAGAGACAAAAATTATTATCCATTTTGGTTGATTTGGGCCACATCTGTAAAAAGAAATATTATTTTATTTCATAGTAAACCGATCGGATTTATGTTTGTAATTGATTATTTCATTATATAGTATATAGTATATAGTAGGGATAAATTTACTAAGAAGAGGAAATTGTTATGTTTCAGTGATATGGATTGGTTTTATTTTGGATGGTTTTGCGCGCTTTACCAATCTCTTTATCCTGTTTACATATACAATATCATCCGCCTGGTAAAAATATTCTTTATTATAAGTTTATTACCTACTAAAGATTTGACTGTGTGAAGTTTTTAAACTTCGATCGGGTACCCGTATTATTTTATGTATCACCTGGAGTGAACATTTGAATTATTTGCTTTATTAGACCGGCGATTACGCATTTTATTCCTGCAAGCCAGTAAATTGCTTGTGTAGGCGATTACGCATTTTTTTCCTTGCAAGCCCGAAAATTGCTTGTGTAGGCGATTACGCATTTTTTTCTTTGCAAGCCCGAAAATTGCTTGTGTAGGCGATTACGCATTATTTCCTTGCAAGCCCGTAAATTGCTTGTGTAGGCGATTACGCATTATTTCCTTGCAAGCCCGTAAATTGCTTGTACATCATGATGAAATTGTTGAACTGCAACTCACTGTTGTTCAGCGAAGTTGTCCTTGTTGTAGCCTGGCTTCTGTGTGGCAATTGTTATCTCATATAATTATATGAAAGACGTTTCTTGTACGCCATATAGTATTTCCTGAGGAGTTTTTTCCTTTTATTTCAACGTTTTGTAGTATTCCTAGACTGTCATCTTGATGCAGTCTTTCCATGTGGAGGGATTTCCATTGTTTCTGTGCCACCAAGTACTTGTTGTATTTTACGGTTTTGCCGTATTGTTAATCCATTAACTGCTGGGAGATATGGGGAGATATGGTTATACAAACGTTTGCTTCAAATTAGTAGAAATTAGATATCTTTATAATATCGGGACTTTATAATATGGGCATATAATAATTTGGGATTAGATATATGTGCACGTATTATTTGCGGTTTTTATCATGTAGTGGTGCCGCCACTAAATATTTAGAAAAATGGTTAACCATAGGTAATAGTTTATTTATGCCCTGATTTGTAATTGGTAAGGAAAGTAGAATTATTCCTATTATGTCTCCTGATTCGTCCAGGATTATATTCCTGTCATGGAGCATTGCATGTTTCGCACTGAGCGATATACTGTATATGTTTTTTCATCTGCCCATAGTTTATGTTGATAATATATTATATGGATATTGTTTTAATATTCTCTCCCAGGATGTCCTGTTGCATTTTGATAAAAGGGTAATTAACACTGAGGGAAGTATTATTTAATGTATCACTTTCATTGGTTTATAAGTCACTTTTACTAAATTTTTTTTTTTTTTTTTTGTAAAAATCTTATCATAAAGGGAAAATTATTTAAGTGACTGTAATTCTCGTCCATTAGTTTCATCCTCAGAGTTAAATAATGTCTTAGTATATTTTAGCATAGAAATTGCTAATGTTTATGCATGTTTACCACGTCCATGAGTGACTTCGGAAGTAAATGACAAGATGATTGTTTAAGGGATTTGCTATTTTCTCTAATCATCCTGGAAGGTAGTTAATAACAATATGTGAGAGAAATTCCTTAATGGTTCGATAATATCTGGCTAATTTTCACGCTAAGGTTTGAGATTATAGTAAGCCAAGAATATATTAGTGATTCACAAGTATTTGTAAAGGATAGCCTAATACGATTTTCTAAAAGTACGAATTGTCCCTAACATTATTTGTTAATTGTTCCTGGTCCGTTACAGAGTAACGAGTTTGCTGTGCATTAAATATTCGTTATGCATAAGTACATACCTGACATAGAACTTAGCTATATCTTACCTAAGTACAGTGCCTAAGTCTACTGAAGAAGCATCTGTACACGTGATATTATTATTATTAAGGTAATGAATAGGATGGAAATGCATGAATTGGAGCTGACATTAATTAACCTTTATTAACTGTTCTGACTTCCATACACATCTGTTACTCTCCTGAGGAGATTATTTAGTGCGTTTGTTAAATGGGAAAAATGTCTTTATAATGATTCTCTATATACGAACATAAACTCGAGTGATTTTACGTTAGTTTACTGTCATTGTTCGTATTTTATGCTATTGTGTATGGAGCCCAGTGGTGGTTAATGTATAACCTATCATTATAATATCCCGGTAATATAATGAAACATATATATTTAAAGTTTGAGGCCTACCTCATGCAATGTCTATTTAACCTTCCTTATTGTTAAATATTGTGATTGTACCTTATTAGAAAAATAATCAAATTGTCTGGGTAAGCGATGACTACGTTATTAATAACACTAACACGAAAATTTAGCATATGCTTAAATGTTGATTGAGCATTACGTAACCCAAATGGTCTACGAATGTATTCCTAATAACCATAGGACGTATTAAATGTATTATTATATAATGCTACTTGCCAGTGTCCACTGGACAATTTTAATATGTTTTGTTTGAGCAATGTTAGAGAAAACATCCTTAAAGGAGGGAGGGGATATATATATTTACTTGTAGCATTATATCTCTGTAAGGAAGTACTGGCTTAAATTCACCATCATTTTTGAAACCAAAAACATTTGACTGTTAAAAGGGGAAGTTAAAATCTTAATAATACTTTCATCCAACATTTCATTTATCATTTATAATTTTCTGTCTAGTATAAGGTATGGTCGCCTATATGCTTATTTATAAATAGGTTATTCCTAAAAATGTTACCAGGTAGGGCAATCGCATTTTGATATGTGGCTAGTATATTAATAAAATTATCACGATAAATTAGAAAATATCGTCTCCTGACCAAATTTCTAAGTTTCTCCCTTATATGATTATCTTTTAACTCTTCGGTTAAAATTGATATCATATTTCTTGTGGTTTTTAGTCTAACTTCCATCTTGTACAGATCATATAAATATGTCCTTTTCTTTACCTGATTATTGGTAGATGATTTCTTAAAGATATAGATAGTAGCAATATTATTATTCTTTACATTAGTGAAAGTAGATACATTCCCAGGTTATTTTCCCAGACTCTACTAAGGATAGAACACTAATATGTGGTTGTAACATGAGATGGAAGCTCTACCTTCAATTTATGGACGAAATTTAGTGGTAATATAGTATTATCTGCAGTAGGCCTTTATGATAATGTAATAGTTCCCGTTTTTTGTTTTGTTTTCAATACATATTTATGGACTTATATTTTGGCCTGGACAATCCTGTATTAAAATACATTAATACCTAAAATGTATTATTTTATGTTTAGTGCATATTATTATGTGTATTTGGTTAGTTTTTGTCTAACCGTACAGGAAGGGTTTAGTGTCCCTAATACCTGTTAATTTATTATTTGTCATATGTGACAATTTTATATCACCTGTTCAATCTTAGTTTATAAAACCGCTGGGGATCTAAGTTGCACAATTTGTTAAAGGAATTATCCGATAACAAGGAAACTGCTGTTCCTGTGTCTATCATTAATGAAATATTAGTATGTGATACTTAGACAGGGATTATTATTATATTATAGGTATTTACGACGACAGGGCAGTATTTATTTACTTATGTGATTATTGTTGCCATTTTAATATCGTGGTGGTCTCGTTTCATACATCATGTTTCGATTGTGCAAGCTTTGTTTCCTTTTGTTAAGGATCATGTGTTCATTTAAGGAATACGAATTTGACTCATGTGAATGACAGTATTTATGCTTTGATTTCCCTTGATAATTTCCTGTATATTTATTACTATCAGATTCACTGGTCTTATGCTTATCTTCGTTACAATGTTTGCAACGTTGTCTGTGTGATTCCCTTTGAGTTATGGTATCAAAATTATAATTCTTCTTACCCCTGGAGTGAGTAATTTGTAATACATGATGTATGATGCGAGATTTCTTTGAATATAATTCTAGCGATCCTGCTGATGCAAGTGCTTTTGCTAGTTCCCTTGTATTTATTTTGTTTGCCTTTCTTTTAATCATTCTTTGAACCCTTGAGAACGATTTATGTACTTTACCATCCCCCAAAACATCAATAAGTGACTGTCTAAATGTGGCATATGACGTTAAATTCTTTGGATTAGAAAAAGCACTTGTGTTTAACCTAGAACTGGCTGGACTATCCGGTGCAATATACTCTCTTACCAATGCTATTTTATGTTCGTCCTGCTCTATATTCGCTTTGCAAAATATCTTCTCCAAATGACGCAAGAAGAGATGAATCCCATATCTTGGATTATCTCCCTTAAAATGCTTTACATGAGAAATGGTGGTAGGTAAGAGTTTCATTGTTAGCTTAGAAGAGACAGTGGAATCAGTATTTGTTAGATGATGAGCAGAGACGATAGGAGTTTGTAGAGGAGTAGTCATTGTTAGTGATAATACAGGATGATATAATAGACAGATTGAGTTTTTAATGGGGTTATGGTTGGAGAAGAAGAAAATGTACTCGTATGTGTTGACACCACAACGAGACTTTTTAGGGAGGCAGGGGAATCTAGCTCAGAGGGTAATGAATCATTATCAGGGATATTCGAAGTTATTGCGATACCTTTAGATTAATGGGGAAGAATTCTTTACTTTGTTTTAATTTGGCACTTCTTTTCTTTCTTTCTGGGCTTTAATGAGGAAACCTAATTTTATCCTAACATGTTCGTAGACAAGTGAAAAATAATGTAATGTACATGTAATGTGTACCTACTTTTAGTACTTTAGTTGCAACGATGATGATGACGAGTTGACGTCTAGGTGTGGTGTTCTGGCCAGTCGTGGTGATGAGTAGCTCGCACACTAACACACTAGTAGTCGTTCTTGGAGTGAAGATGATGAATGTTGACTTGCCTTTTACGAGAGAATTTACGTAACAAGGTGTCAGCTTGGAGAATGGAGATGATGAAGTGATGACGTTGTCCTACGTTCCAGGGACGCTCATGGGTAGTGGTGAAGTGATGACGTCCTTACGTTCCAGGGACGCTCATGGGTAGTGATGAAGGGATGGCGTTGTCCTTACGAGAGAATTTACGTACAGGGACGCCTGGGGTAGTGATGATTGATTGTTGTGAAGTAGATGAGGTCCCGTTGTAGGTCTAGTTGCAGTTATGTTGAAGTAGGTGTCTTGTAGGTGATGAATTTGTGGTTTATCTCCCTCGTTTATAGAGGTCGTGAGAAGAAATTACCTGAGAGAAATTTACAAGTAAAATCTTCAACTTGTCCTTGAACTATGTTATTCACTGTACTCCCTGGAAGTCAATCCCTTTGCAATCTTGTTATTGCAACCACTGCTGCCACCATAATGTACCAGTCCTGTTAGGCTTTAACTCGTTCAAGCTCTGGTAACTTATTTGTATTTGCTTCTTGAGACTTGTAGTATTGGTATTACTATTAGTTAGGTAGTGTAGACGTGGGTGTTTTCTAAGGTAATTGACTTCACAGTTGTAACATGGAAAGTTCATTTATTTACACTTATATCTCTATACACACACAGACAGGAAATGATATTGATGTGCTTCTTTTCTGATAGAGTAGTGTGTCTCTCTTGGCGAGACAATTATGTATAATAGCCCTAAGGGAGCAAGTTTAAGAATCCTACCTATTAGGTAAGTGTCACTGTTTATATACAATTTCACTTGAGTTGTCAGTTGTCTTTGGATACGATTATTACTGTGTGTTGTCATGCTTACGTGGCCAGACAAGCCACGTGGGTCTTGTGGTAGGAAGCCACGTGTCTAGTTGTCATGTGGTCATGAGGTATAGTCCTCGTGTTCTTAGTCCTACCCATTCTGCTACCTAATCAGTTTATATTATCTGTGTATTTGGGCATATCTCCTTGTGACCATTCCTTGATTATTTCACTTACTCTTATTCTCTCTCTCTATTCTCCTTTCTACTCTCTTTCTCTACTCTCTCCCTACTCTCTCTCGTAGGGAGAGAACAACAATGATAAGAACAACCCCTGTGTATTCAGGTGTTAGCCAAAATTAATAATGTTGGTGTTATCTAGTTATTTGCTATACACCAGCTTCTATATCACATGAGTACCACTGTGACTCACACTGTTTATTACCAATATCTGCCCTCTGCTTATCTTGTGTACAGGGTCTTAGGCAGGCAGTCTGTTTACCTGTGTATTATCTTATGATTGTGGCATACAGCACTTGCCTTATTGTGTACAGCGGTGAGGAACATGCTGACGCTGAAGAGACTTAAGCCTCTCAGTGAAAGCCCTGGCCTTTTCATCAGCACATCCAGTCAGGATGGCACTCCAGTCCGTGCGCTGAAGGTCTTTCCTCAACGAGGACCAGTCTGCCCTGTCCCACAACCATATGGTGCGGGCGACGGCCTCCTCACGCGCCACACCCACCTCTGTCTTGATCAGGATGGCATGATGGTCAGAGCTACCAACCTGTCTAAGTTGGTGACAGGTGACGGTGTCCTCGCCTAGGTCTGTGATGGCGGGGTCCAGTGTTCCACCACGTTCATGGGTTGGAAAAGTGACATAGTCTGTCAGTCCCTGCACCATTAGTAGGTTTTCATAGGCAGCTCCTTCCATGTGATGGTTCAAGTCACCTACGATGAGGACATGTCTGCAGCGATGACGTGTCAACAGGTCATCCAGGTGCTCCGTGAGGAAGTTTATGGGGTCGGGGCCTTGTCTCGGGGAACGGTACATGGCACAGAGTAGGAGGCCTGT
>JAWZYT010003075.1:15000-64054 GCA_034508575.1 Petrolisthes manimaculis | reverse complement strand
TCTCTCTCCTTCCCACATCTTTCTTTTTCTTCCTCCCCACAATGTTTTAATTTCTTAATCACATCTCATTCTTTTTCTGCTATGCCACTCTCTTCCTCTCATTCATTCAGGCCTGTTCTTCTTTCCTTCCCACCACGCACACCTCCTTCTCCTCCTCCTCCTCCCCTTCACATACACACACACACACAAATATTTAGGGTGGTCCTTTCGTCATCAGCAGCGGGGGGGGGGGGGGGGGGGACTTGAACACCCGAGGGGGATACAAGTCGGACATGTTTGGACACCACGCTCCACAAACACATCAAAAGCCAAAACCCCATAAACTGTTTTTCCGTAAGCTATTTCCTAACCTCACAATAACACTACGTCGTTACACACTCTCTCTCTCTCTCTCTCTCTCTCTCTCTCTCTCTCTCTCTCTCTCTCTCTCTCTCCTCTCACACACATTAAATCTATGGTACATATTTTATGGTTGGGAAACAGTGAATTACGAGGCATTTTCGGAAAGATGGGTTTGAATTATTCCTTTTTATATGTGGTCATTATCTACAGGAATATGTGGCTGAAGAAAAAAAACAAAACAAAGAGAGAGAGAGAGAGAGAGAGGGGAAGGAGGGGGTGGAGCAGGGCGAGATGGGAAAGGGGAAATGTGAGGCAGGGGAAGGGAGATGTGAGGCAGGGAAAGGGGAGATGTGAGGCAGGGGAAGGGATGTGTGTGTAGCAGGGATGGAGTATAGGCTAAGGATGTAACGGGGAAGAGGAGAGAAGAGATACTATATAGGTGAGGCTGAGTGAAGAGTGAAAGAGGGTTGGCCTGAAAATCCATCTTTTCCCCCAAAGACACACACACGACCACTGGGGCCTCTAAACACACCATCATACCCTCATTACCAGTCTCCCCTTCACCTCACCTCCACACTCATCTATCTATCTCCCCACCTCCCATGCACACACACACATACACACATTCACATCACTCTCACCTCTCATACTTTTCTCCTAATTTAACAACATATACTTATAGATACGTAGAGAGAGAAAAAAAAAATCTAACAACAAAACTTATAGATACTGTACGTAGATAGAGAGGGAGGGAGAGAATATAACAACATATACTTATATATACGTAGAGAGAGAGAGAGAGAGAGAGAGAGAGAGAGAGAGAGAGAGAGAGAGAGAGTGTTACGCAAGAGGGAGGCCGCTGAGATCAAAGGGTTGGGTCAGAATCCGTCTAGACAGTTCACTTCTATAGGGACGGCTGCTGCTGGTGACTTTTTCCCTTAAGGAGAGGGTATAGTTCTGACATTTTTGGAGATAATGATTCCTTTAAACTATTCCAGGCAACAAGATACCATTATTTTTCTTCATCTGGGTCTGTTTCCTGGCATACTTTGGAGGATTCAAGGTGCTCCAATTTTTAAAAGTATACTCTCCCCTTAAGGACCCAGTGATTGTGTATGAGACTTGGTGGTGGTGGCTTCTGATTCCTCCTCACCATGCCATGAAACAAATAAGCAACCTCCTTCAATGTGGGTGGTGTTTCGTGGCAATATTTGAAGGACTCGCTAACCTCCAAATTTTGACTACATCATCACAGGGTCTCTTTTAAAGTGGTGTGGGAGTAGGGGACAGGCTTGAGGGGGTTTGGGGGGTACGGGAATAGGGGTACAGACTTAGGGGGGGGGGTTGAAAGCCTGTCCCCTATCATACCATCATACCCCATGGCGGTGGTTAAAAAAAAAAAAAAAAAAAAAGATACACGAATAAACAGATAAAATAAAATCCCCCATGGCAGTGGTTAAAAAATAATAAAATAAATATAAGATACACAAATAAACAGAAACAAAAATCCCCCATGGCAGTGGTTAAAAAATAAAAAAATAAAAATAAGATACACAAATAAACAGATAAAATAAAATAAAATAATCCCCCATGGCGGTGCTTAAAAAATAAATAAATATATAGCCAGTTGTAATGTTGTTAATTGGGATATAAAAAGGGCGTTATGGGTCATAGAGACACGTGTATACTCGTTGTTGTTCAATAGTTTAAATTTGGGTGGAATTTTATGGTCGTGATTATGGTGAGGGTAGGGTAGGGTGTGTGTGTGTGTGTGTGTGTGTGTGTGTGTGTGTGTGTGTGTGTGTGTGTGTGTGTGTGTGTGTGTGTGTGTGTGTGTGTGTGTGTGTGTGTGTGTGTGTGGTATTTATTTATAGTAGTGGTTGGTAAAGCTGGTAGTGTTTATTTAAAAGTGGTAGTAGTAGTGGTAGTAGTAGTAATAGTAATAGTGGTAATAGTAGTAGTAGTATAGAAGTACCGAGTTGTCTAAATATTTTGTGTAATTTGCCTTTGACTGCAGTACTGACCTAAAAAAACAAATACAAGAAATATAATGAGGGAGTTTGTGTAGATTTTCGCCAAGTAAAAAAACAAAACAAAAATGGTATATAGTGGTAGTGACAGCATGAGAAACCCACAGGTAGCCAACCAACAAACAAACAAACAAACTAACTAACCAACCAACCAACCAACCAGCCAGCCAACAAACAAACCAACGAGACAACCATCCAACAAACTAACTAACCAACCAGCCAACCAACCAACCAGATAGTCAGCCAAATTGTGGTGGTGTATGGCAGCGACAGACCGGGGGAGCAAAGTGGAGGTAGTTGGGGTGAAAGTGGGATACGTTTTGACAATTGTGATGATGATGATGGTGATGATGGTGGTGGTGGTGGTGGGTGAAGGTAGCGGCCATAGTGCTGACTGTGAGGTGGTGGTGTAGTAGTAGTTAGAGTAGTAGTTAAAATGGTGGTGGTGGCAGTTAGAGTTGTAGTAGTGGTTACAGTTAGAATTGTGGTAGTGGTGGTGGTGGTAGTTAGAATTATGGTCGTGGTGGTGGTAGTTAGAATGGTGGATAGTGGTGTTTGAAAGTGATAGAGGTGTTGGAAATTGTGGAAATGGTATGTGGTGTTGGAAAATAAGTAGCGTTGTCAGCATGAATGTGAAGGAAGGAAGGAAAGGGGGAGGGAGGGGGTCGGTGTTAAAATCCTATTGTGCTTCTGCTTTTGTTCTTGCTTTGTTCTTTTTAATTGTAGCCATTGTGGGTGTCAGTGGTGGTCTGGGAAGGGAACTACACACACACACACACACACACACACACACACACACACACACCTAGCTAGGCACATAATGACAGACTAACTACGGAAGCAATTTAGGTATACTGTAGACTACGGGTATCACTGACAGTCCAAATTTGCACGAAGGGACACACACACACAGACAGACAGACACACACACACAGGCAGGCAGGCAGACACATAGAAAGAGAAAGAGAAAGAGAGAGAGAGAGAGAGAGAGAGAGAGAGAGAGAGAGAGAGAGAGAGAGAGAGAGAGAGAGAGAGAGAGAGAGAGAGAGAGAGAGAGACAGAGAGAGAGAGAGAGAGAGATACACGCTATAGTTGCAAAATATTGATCACAGAGAAACTAAATTACACCGAGCCATAATTTTTCATGGAATTATTGCCGGCGCAGCGGAAAATAAGTGTAGTGAAGCGAGACATCACCATTCACAACATTTTTACCTTCCCACGTTCCTGAAGCCGGATGGAAACCTTTGTAGGACCTAATATTGCCTGGGGGACATAGTTTTTGGGGGATTGGTTTCTTAGCAAGGTGTGGAGTAACCAGTAGTCTCTCATCATATTTAGGGGGGTGCGGGAGTAGGGGGACAGGCTTGGGGGGGTGCGGGAGTAGGGGGACAGGCTTGGGGGGGGTGCGGGAGTAGGGGGACAGGCTTTCTACCCACTCCATGCCTGTCCCCTTATTCATGAGTTAATGAAGAAGGTAAATGAGTAAGTTGATTTTGTTATGTTTTTTCAGTTTGTTATTATAAGTTAATTAAGATGGTAAATGAGTGTGTTGATTTTGTTATATTGGGGAAATACTATTATGTTTGTTAGACAGACCCGCAGGAGTTACTGGAGTCTCCAAACTGTGTGACGAAACAGAGGGAAGGCCCAGGTAACAGACGACAAGCACACACACACACACACATACCACGACGGTAGGCCTATTATACTCACATACAAACTACCCATGCAGTATATATCTTCCTACATCACACACACACACACACACAGACACACACACACACACACACACAGACTCACACACACACATACCACGACAGTAGGCCTATTACAGTCACATACAAACTACCCATTAATATATCTTCCTACATCAATTTTCTACGGTCGGTACCGTACAAGAATATTACGTAACTGTTTTAGTGTCAAGAGTATAAACACGAGTAACTTTCATATATAGGTACCATATATTGAAGATAAAAGTATTATTATCAAGGTTACATATAGTACTCATGCCTGTGCTTTTTCTCGACAATTTATACGATCAACATAGCAACGTATTCAAGAAGATAAAAACATTATAAATTTAAGCTTACACATAGTACTCATACGTGTGCTTTTTATTGACAATTTATTTACAGGATCAACATAGCAACCTCTTCAAGACAGAAAATGAATGAAAGGAGAGGGAAAGAAAATAAAAACATTATAAATTTAAGCTTACATAAATTATAGTACTCATACGTGTGCTTTTTATTGACAATTTATTTACAGGATCAACATAGCAACCTCTTCAAGACAGAAAATGAATGAATGAAAGGCGAGGGAAAGAGGTGAGTAATAATGAGACGAGATCATGGAGGTAGAATGGAAGAGGCGAGTATCAGACAGAAGGCGCCAACACGTCCCTCCCTCCCTCCCTCACTACAAAACATCACAAGACGATTAGACGAGGGTGTCATCAGGTGCCAGGACACACACACACACACACAAACATAAGATAAGTGAGGGGGACTGTCTACCTACATCTTTCTTCCCCTTCCTGTGTATCTGCTATTCCTCTCTCTCTCTCTCTCTCTCTCTCTCTCTCTCACACACACAAACATGGATAGTCTCTCATCTACATTTCACACAAGGTATATATAAATTTCTCTCACACACTCGGAGAATCACACGGGTCTATAGTCAAGTCATCTTTCTTTTACACAGGGTATCTATTTCTCACTCAGTCACTTTGGCATCGGGGATAAAATGGAGGCAGAGGAGTAAATGAGAAGGTGGTTTTCTGGGGAGCGAAATGGTACCCTATCATTTCTCCAACCAGAGCTATAGGAGAGAGAGCCAAGTTTTTTTTTTTTTTTTTTTTTTTTTTTTGTCTGTCTGTCTGTGTTTATATGTGTGTGTGTTGTGTGTGTGTGTGTGTGTGTGTCGTCTGTCTGTGTTTATATGTGTGTGTCGGTGTTTGTGTGTGTGTCTGTGTTTATATATATGTATATATATATATATATGTGTGTGTGTGTGTGTGTGTGTGTGTGTGTGTGCGTGCGTGTGTGAGGTTGGTCCTAGTGAGCGCCAGAGGCATCCTAAACGTGTGGCCTTGATGGGAACACTTTGAGAACCTGTCCACCTTCCCAGTGACCATCTGGACCAGTTACCACATCCACTCACTCCTGCGTACGTACTGTGTATAGACCCAACGCTACGCTGGCTGGAAGAGGAGGAGAATGAGGAGGAGAAAAAGGAGAAAAAAGGAGGAGAAAAAGGAGAAAAAAGGAGGAGAAAAAAGGAGAAAAAGGAGGAGAATGAGGATGAGAAAAAAGGAGGAGAATGAGGAGAAAAAGTAGGAGGAGAATGAGGAAAATGAGGAGGAGAAAAAGGAGGTGGAGTAGGAGAGAAAGGAGAAGGTGAAGCAGGAGGAGCAGGAGAATAAGGAGGAGGAAGCACATTCTCTCCTCTGGCATCTTTTAAATTATTGATATAGCCTAACTGGTAAGGCTGCTGCTACCTATATTATATATAAGATTTATAGCGTATTCTATAAACTACTAACTAATCTATTCAAGCAAATTATATACATCTATTATATCTACTGACAAGGCTTATTTATACATACTGGTAATGACAAAGTAGAGATTATCTATATTATTATGTTATCATCTATCTTTATTATTATCATCTCTCCATTACCATCTATCTTTATTATTATCAATGTTATTTGTATACCTGCCTTTAAATCATGTGTTGTTACTTACCCACACAACACCACTCCCTTCCCCTGTCACTCACTCACCTATAGGAGATAAATGAAGATAAATGAAGATAATTAATATCTTAGGCTCGTATGAAAACATTTGCGTCAGGTACTGCATCACCACCCACCCCACCCCCTCCCTCCCCTCCCTCTCCTGCAGCCACAATGTAAACAAACAAGAGTATATTTACGTTCACCCTAGACCCACTTCCCAAACAGTTATATCACCAACAAACATTCACCTTCACTATAACTCATCCGACCAGTTTTTCGTCGCTACAATAGCATACTCATATTTTCGTCCTCTTTGTCAGTGTCGCCCCGTGTAAAAATGATCCGAGAACAGAACTTATTTCATTAGGTGTTCTTTAGATGTGCGCCTTTTTTTTCCTGTATAGTTAAAACAATACTGTTGGGTTAAGTTTGCATGGGTTAATTAAAATACAAACACATTAATGATAATAAAGGTTTATATAAAATCATCTAAAAATATTTGTTCGTCTCTTGCCTCACTAATGCAATTCTAAATATATATATATACTGTCTATACTGTCTACTGATACTTATACAATACCGTATTATTGTTCCACAGATGGGAGTAATGTTATGATGCCTAAGATAAGAAATGTCCTGGTATAACTCTGATATCTACATTAGCTTAAGGGGAGGGTATAGTTTTGACATTTTTGGAGATTATGATTCCTCCAAACTATTCCAGGCAACAGGATACCATTATTTTTCTTCATCTGGGTCTGTTTCCTGGCATACTTTGGAGGAATAAAGGAGTGAGAGTGATGTAACGGTACGGTGGTGTGCGTGATACTGACTGACCTGGCGAGTGACGAGTTGAAAGCCTTATGGGTGGGGGAAGGGGGGAGGGGGGAGGGGGTACCAGTGAGGGAGGGGCAAGGAAGGGTGTGATATCGTGTAGAGAGAAAGAGAGAAGATGGCCGAGTTGACAGATGTGATGCTGTGTGGCAACCTGCACAGAATAAGAGAGGAGGAGCCTCACTAAACACAACAGAAAGTAATAGAACATAATACATGAGAACAAGAGAAGAAATGTAAGGTAAGGGCGCTGGGGACATCAAGTGACATGTACACAACCTATAATGCCGTGTAGCAGACATAGAGTGTTCTTCATATAACTTGAGCCACCCACTCAGTCAGCCATGCTGGGCCAAATGAACGAAACCGAGTGCCCTGGTGAACGGTGGAGGGTGTGTTGCCAGAGCTCTGCCGTTTATAGCCTGGCACCGCGCCTCGGGGCCTTGGCTTCGATATGGCAAGGGTAACGTCGTCATGGTTCGCCCACCCCTCTTGTCCCAGCCGCCCACTCCGCCCACTCTTGGTCCAAACGGGATCCCAAACCACCCACAGGCTCCGGTGACCCCAGGGGCACTGGCCGGAGGTGACAGGGTCCCGCTAGGATGCCCCGGGGTTGAGCTAGGACGCAAAACACGACAGGAGTGGACCTAGTCCCAGGCCAGACGTCGGAAGCTGTGCCCGGGGCTAATAAAAGACCAGCCACGCTAAACGTTTGGGCATGCAGTGTGAGTGAGACACGGCACGGATGATGGTAACACTAACACAAAACAAGCAGCCTGGGGGACTCCTGCAGACGATGGTGCGGTACTATTGACTAACTAGACCTTGCATCATCACTTTAACAATAACAACCCAGTGCCTCTCTTAATGGTACTTGAGTGTCCCTCTATCAACCTCCTCACTTCCATCCTCCCTCGTCTATACCCACCACCATCATCTCTTATTACTATTACTCCCATCTCTTGCATTTTCTCTTCATTAACGTTATCACATTCCTTCTTCAGTACTTATTCAATCTTCATCTCATACTTTCATTTTCATGTCATATTCTAATTCACAATTAGGCGTGTGCTGTTAGTTTGTGTGTGTTCTAATAATGGGTGTACATTAAAAACTATATAATGTTATGCTCCAATATAGGGTGTGAATTCACAGAGTATGTTAAAAGTTTGTGTGTGAGTTCATAGTGTTAAGGTGAGTTGGTGACCAGATGTTTGTTGATATCCGGGTGTAGGTTAGGGCTGTGGAGGGTAGCGGTATCTTGTAACAGGGCAGAGTGAGGGAGGAAGGTAGTGAGGAAGTGGCCAGGAGGGAGGGAGGGAGGGAGCCGGGTTGTGGTGGTCGAGGGACCCGCCAACACCCGCACCTGCGCTACCTCACTCACTCATTGGGCGGAGGGCGGCGCAGGGGCCCCAGCGATTGGCCCGGGCTGTGGTGGGCGGCGGGAGTCACGGGCGGGCGCGCATGGCCAGCCACGGGCGGGGCCCCAGGGCTCCCGACCCTGCCACCGTGACGCGCCACCACCTGTCGCCGTCACGCTCACGTCTACCACGCCCGCGCGTCCGCACGCCCGCTCACCTCGTCGTGCGCTTAGCTCAGTACGGCACCCGTGCCCTCCACATTGATCAGGGCTTGGATATACCCCATCTCTCCTGGTCCTTGTCTTGATACTCCTGGTGATTCTCATCTTAACTCATCAAGGTCTCAACTTTACTTAGCCTTTACTTTGCCTTACCTGGCCACACCCTGTCTCATTGGCATCACACCTTGCCTCACTACACAACCCTATCAACTTTATCTTTGCAACTTAATCAAAGTACTCGAGTGTGTATATGAATGAGAAACACGAACTTTCCAAAATGGGGATTGCGAGAATCTGGGATACAGCCTATGATGGAAAACACATTATTCGAGTGACAATATTCCAGCACCCACCCCTCCCAAATAAAAACAATGGTAATTTCTTCTCCACCGCTTCCAGCCACGAGGAATAGTACCGGCCCTCAATGGGGTTCACCGCCCCCCTCACGTACACACGAGGTTTAGAGCCCCTCTTCTCCCGAACAGGCCCCTACGCCAGGAATATCGAGCGGGGAGCGTCGTCCCCCTTGCCCTCATCTCCCCTTCCCCTCACGCCTACCTGTCCCAGTCAAAATCGATTGAGGAAGTTACTGCCGGCCGGAAGGTGCTCACTCCCTTCCCCTATCCCTCCCTACCTACCTTACCCCCACCCCAGCATATCCCACTCTTCCCTTAATCTCTCCTCCCTGCATATCTCACTTCCTATACTGTACCTTTTCCTTAATTTCTCCTCCCTGCATCTCTCCCTTCCTACCATGCCTCCCTAAATTTCTCCCTTCCCCCACCATGCCTACCCCTTACTCTCTCCCTTCCTATACTGTACCTCCCCCTTATACTCTCTCCCTATACTGTACCTCCCACTTACTCTCGCCTCCCTGCATCTCTCCCTTCCTACCATGCCTCCCCCTTACTCTTCCCATTCCTATACCGTACCTCCACCTTACTCTCTCCTCCCTGCATCTCTCCCTTCCTCATCGTACACCACTCCTCTGAAGCCTCTCCCTGTATAACTTCCTCCAACTCTCCCTCCCTCTCTTTACTCTCTCACCCTCCATTCAGTGTCTCCCTCCCGGTGAATCTCTCCTCCTCCCAGCATCTGTCCCTCTCCGCAAACTCTCTCCCTCTTCCTGCATCACTCTCTCTCTCTCTCCTCCCCCCTTGACCACTTCCTTTTCTCTTCCTGCATCACTCCCTCCCTATCATACATCTCTCTCTCTCTCTCTCTCTCTCTCTCTCTCTCTCTCTCTCTCTCTCTCTCTGAATCTCTAATAGCAGAGTTTAACCTCAAGAAGTGGATGACCAAAGGAGCTTAAAACATAATAAAAACATAAAAATGGAGCTCAGGAGGGGATAATAAGCTCTCTCTCTCTCTCTCTCTCTCTCTCTCTCTCTCTCTCTCTCTCTCTCTCTCTCTCTCTCTCTCTCCACACACACATTTTAACTGATTTATAATTATGAGGAGAGGATGGAGTGTAAAGTGAGAGTGCCTTAAATGTTGCAAAATTAAGGACCTCCAAAGAATAGAAATGTATGGGCCATGAAAAAAGGAATTGAGAGGGTCGTGAGAGGTGGGTGAGAGGTGGATGAGAGGGCAGTGAGAGGTGGATGAAAGAGGGAAGTGAGAGGGGGGTGAGAGGGTCGCGAGAGACGCCTAGTAACGCGGGGCCTCACAACACGCCAGCCCCCCCCCTTCACTGGTACTATACCGGTAATCAATAAATAGGTGACCCTAGACGGTACCTTACGCAACCCTTACTTACCACATGCAACCTATACACACACACCTATGTACAGTTGAGGATAAAAGTTACGTTCCACCCCGTCCGTCTACGATAATAAACTCTACGAAAATAAATTACATACTCGATTAATTCTGAAGATGTACAGTTGCCGGCATTTATAACTGGTACATTCAGAGCTGTTAAATCCTCTTTTCGTGTACCAGTTATAAGTGCTGGGAATTGTACAAGGGGAGAGAGTAGATTTTGGTAAATAAGAGTGCCTTGATTCCTCCAAAGTACGTCAGGAAACACGAGCATATTAGCAACATTTATGGCGTGTTGTTGCTTTTAATAGTTTATATGAACCGGTTGCTACAGATTTACCAGCACTGTACCCTATGATCGTGTAAGAGAATAACATGATTGAAGTGTTTTAATTCCTCCTGACTATACCACGAAACACACTTCTTCCATTTAGGTCGTGTTTCTTGGCAATATTTGAAGGACTCGCTAACCTCCAATTTGTTTACTACATCACAGGGTCCCTTAATTAATCAAAACAAATAAATCAACACAAAATAAATGTCCTCAGGCACTTTTCCCCTCAGACAGGAAAGACTAAGAAAAAAAAGAACACCAGGAAAAGCCACAAGAACAACGAGGAGTAACTATGACAGAAAGATGAATGAGGAAAATAATAACAAGAGTAAAGAGAACGGAAGAGAATAATAATGTAAAAACTGGAATAAAAAAGAAGCCAGGAATAATGACGATAAAACATAAGGATAAGAAAATACGTAGGAAAAAAAAGGGCAGTGTAAGAAGGGCATCAAAGTGGCACTATTATCTCACCTCGTGGCACTATTACCTCTCCTCAGCAGCAGACATCCCCTACAGGAATCCAAGGTAGAAAAAATGTATATATGTAAGAGGTGTGAGAGCAGAGGAGGGCGGTGGAGATCAAACACACGACAGAACAGAAGAAGGTGGAAGGAAGGAAAGAAAAGATAGGACAGGCCAGGCAGGGCATTGTAAGAAGTATGGGAGAAACATACATACATGCAGTGTAAAGAAGGGCAGGGAGGCATGGGTGAGTCCTGAATAGTCTTTAGTGGAATAGGATATAATCATGATGGTCTGTAGGTCCTGACAAAGTTGGGTATGAAGATGAAAATGTAGCCAGCCAGGTATTGCAGAGTATTCGTATTGAAGAAAAAAAATTAGGGTACGTGTGTCTAGACTGAAATATTAGCTAACAGCCGGCCGAGGTGAATGTGCACAAGGGTGGACACACACAGACAGACAAGAGAGAGAGAGAGAGAGAGAGAGAGAGAGAGAGAGAGAGAAACGTCCCTCTCCAGCGAGCAGGATATCCAACCAAGCACGACAGCCAGGCACAACTCCTTCCTCTTGCACAACCTCAACTCAACACTGCCACCTCCTCAACCACCACCACCACACACTGCCTCCACCACCACGTACACACACACTGCCACCACCACCACGTACACACACACTGCCACTCCATCTCACACACACACTGCACCACCACCATCAAGTGAATCTCTCCTTAACACTCCGCCACCTACTATATAGAGACCCACAACCAAGGGTACCAAAATTACTATCTATATCAGCCTCACATCTACATCTTCTATAGTATACGGTATATATCTACTGTATAATACCAGCTTAAGGTTATAATGTTCTCTATCTGATATCAGCTTCACTTTTACTTGCATCCTTTCCTTAACTTACTCTACCATTTTTACCATTCATTGTTTATTTACAGCTCTCACATTAACATTTTCTGAAGACATTTTTATATATACACGTTTCACAAATATCTATCAATCGACGGTATAATATCAACACCACGTCCACCTCAGAGTAAGATGAACACACACACACACACACACAAAACCCACTTCTTCCTGTTGCAAGCTACCTTAAAAAAAAACTGGTCCATCCCGCTGTTCGGCTATACTGGCTCTGGTACCCCCCCCCCCTGCCCCCCCACCCCTCCCCCAACACCATGCACGGTTCCCCATACCTGACGTGACTAGACTATGTATGTTTTCATTTTCTGTTCATATTCTCTGACACTGATATTACAAAGTAGTGTCAAAGTTCATAATTATGTATCATCACCAACACACATCCCTATGACATTCAATATGGCTTACATAAAATCCCGACATATTCCAAAATACAGCGGCAACGATGTCGTTGTGCTGATAAATTCGAAGCCACGATATAAATGTATTATCAGTTGAGGATCACAGCTGAAAACATTCTCTGCATACTTCATGGCTGCCACACACACACACGTCTTGCTGTTGTACCCTGTCTGCCTGCCTGCCTGTACAGTCTTGCTTTACACACAAGACACAGGGTGGAGAACCATTTTAGTAACACGAGTGGAGGGAAACATGGAGGAACGGAAGAAAGTGGAAGAACGTTACAAGGAGAGAAGAATGACAAACTAGTGGAGACAAAATATCCTGTAAACCTGTAGCCATACAAGGGAGTGAAGACTGACCTGTGAACCTGGCGAGGGTGACGACTAGGAGGAGAATAATGGTGAGTATGGAGGAGTGTGAGGGCAGACTGGTCCTCCACTTGGGCATGTGGGAGCGGGTGCTGGCTTGGGCGTGTGTATGGGCGGGGTAGCAGAGGTGGTGGACGGCGGGGGGCGGCGGCCCCGCACTGCCCCAAGTGTCCATACTGGTGGAGGGCTGACACTGACACCCAACCCTCCGCCGCCGCCACCCCCGCCACAGGTATGACCCGTCTTCAGGCACACCTTCGCCCTCTCCCTCCTCCTGCCCCGCCCTCGCCACCCTCCTACACTCACACCGTCCACAGTGGTGTTCTTCTTGCTGTGCCTGCGGCGGCCCTCTGTACTCGCCGGCGTCTGCAGTGCATCGTCGCCAACAACCTGATGAATCAAAAAACAACAATTAGTTATAAAGTTCCACTGTTTTTTCCCTGTGACTTACTACACCATCAGCCTTACCACTCGACCATTTTAAGTGTCTGTTACTCGTCCTACCTGATGAGGACGGCCACGACTGCAGTAGTCTTATTGGTGGTGGCACTGCACTTGCAGCAGCCGTGTTCACCCCGGGCTTGTTGAGGCGCCGCTCCAAAATAGAGAGTGCCTGGCTGGTGCCCGGCTGACGTCACCTTACACGCCCTCTGCTGCCTCCATCTCCGTACTGTAAACACCACGCCCTCGCCCTCACCCTGTCCCTCCCGCACACCACTCAAACCAACCGGGGCGGGGCGGGGAAGGTTGTGGACAAGGGCCAGACGGCGTGGCTCCTCAGCTGCCCCGCTCAGAACTGGTCCTGCCCATCCTCACCCCATCAGCACCCCACCCTCACCTCACTCAGCAACATCCACCCCTTTACACACTTATCTACATATAACTTCTCACCCTCAGTGACTACCTACGTCTCACCCTATCACATACACCCACCACTACCACCACCACCACCTGCCACTTGACAATACTATCATTGTAATCAACAAGCTAAAGGTCATAAAGGTCATTAAACAACTAAAGGTCATTAAGCCTACACCCATATGATCTAAGAAACATAAGAAACAGACACATAAATCGGGGGCCCCTTATTGAGCATAGAGTAGGATGAGACGTTGTGTGTAAGGGAGTGTCCAATTTTATGCTGGATAAGGGGCCCATTTGATATGTGTGTTTAATGTGTCCTTATTTACCTTCCCTTGAATATTAACCAAAGAAGGTATGTATGTCGATACTTCATAAACATATAAACCAGCTATATAACTATTTGAAGGTCAGTCATTACAAGAGATATATAATTAACAGTGTTGAGTGAAGGCCAAAAGGCTTATACATACAACCTCCAGACCTTATGACAGATAAGATGATGTCATGTCTTGTGTCGTCGTCGTCGTTGTCGTCGTGTGGCAATCCCAACTCTAACGGGAACTCCAATGACGCGTCGTAAAGCAAGCACTCAATTATCGTACCTATATATGCCACCTGTTTTGTATCTTTTTATTATCATTTAGGTACGTCAATCTTCCCACCTGTTTATCTAAGTTTACCATGCATGCCAATCTAACCTAACATCCAAGGAGGAAATGGGCTGAGAGGGAACAGATATGTCCGTGTTATATAGCCTTGAAGAAAGGGTACGACATGCTATGGATGGATAGATAGATAGATAGATAGATAGATAGATAGATATATATATATATATATATATATATATATATATATATATATATATAGAGAGAGAGAGAGAGAGAGAGAGAGAGGTGGAGAAAAGCAACAAAAGTGAGAGTTAGGGCAGGTGTGTCCACGCTCCACCAGCTTCCACCCACCAACCAACCCACAACAGCTATACACCACTACCACCTCCTTCATTTACCTCCACACTTCCTTCCCTTAGCTCCACACCTCCTTCCTTTACTTCCACACTTCCTTCCTTTACCTCCACACATCCATCACTAATCATAACACTTCCCTTCTTTATCTTTGCACTTTCCATTTCCACTTCCTCGCCTCTGTACTTTTCCCTTTCCTTTCCTATCTCCACATTTCCTCTTCTTTATCTCCAAAACTCTCTCCTTTCCTTCTAACCTCTCTCCCCACATCTTCACACGTATACAGTACAGATGGCTGACTCCCCTCTCCCTACTTTCCTCCTTCTCTTCTCCTCACTTCTCCACACTTAATTGCATGAGTTGCGTCCCTTACTCTTTTATGTATACAGGTATGCACGTGTACACAAACATAAGCACGCACATACACCCAACACCTCTACTTTATACATGTCAATACACCACGAGTATAAATAACTAAAGTACACACACACACAAACACGTACACTACATCATAACGACAACAACAAACACTTCAACACACACACACACAAACACACCTCTGCATCATAACCACAGCAGCGACAACAACAAACACTTCAACACACACACACACACACACACACCTCTGCATCATAACAACAGCAGCGACAACAACAAACATTTCAACACACACACACAGCAAACCTCACCTCACCGCCACGCTAAACTCGGTCAGAGGTCAAGTCAAGCCAGCAAAGGTTAGCCCGAGTTGGCGTCATATACCAGGTTGGGTTTAGTTAGCCTCGGGTGGGTGTGTGGGTTGTTCCTGGTGAATGTAAACAAACAAATCATGCACGTGTAGGTGTGCATCGCTAACCTCTTTGATCAGAATAGAAGAAAAAAAGATAATAAATATATTAAGCATTATTTCGGTGCAACTCATTGTTCGTATTATGTCCACATGCACCGAGAGATACAACCACAACTATTGTTTTTTTACGATCGTAGAAAGAAAACCAAGGTGTAGTCAATTAATGAAAAAAAAAAAAAAAAAAAAAAAAAAAAAAGAGACAACAAACTATAGTAAACAGACCCATGATGACGTTGTATGGGTGAATTTGGAGGCAACTGATTCCTCCAATGTATGTATGTAGCCTATGTCATGCAGGAAACAGTCGACCTCATTGTACTATAAGTATGGGATCTGTTTCGTGGCATAGTTTGGAGGAACCAATTAAAAAAAAAAAAATATCTTCAAAATCACAAACAAAAGAATCTATATATCTCCCCTTCAGAGTGTCTGGGTGGTGGTGAAGAGAATGGTTGAAGGGGGGAGAGGGGGGAGGAGAGGGGGGAAGGGGGGGAGAAGGGGGAGGGGGGAGAAGGGGGGATAAATGTCCAGCTGTGTGGAGTCCGATCCTAAACCTTTACCGTATAAGCATATTTACTTATATGGTATACTACGAAAAGCAGGAGGAGGAGGAGAAGGTAGAGGAGGAAGAAGAGGGAGGAGAGGTGGAGGAAAAAGTGGAGGGGAAGTTGGAGGGGAAGGTGGAGGAGGAGGAAAAAGAGAAGGAGGATGTTGAGGAAGAGGAGGTGGAGGAGGAGGATGTGGAGATAAGAAGTCTATTGATGATGCTGGTGGTAATAATAATAAATGAAGAAATAACTGTCGAGATGCCGATTGTTTTGATGGTAATTAATGTGTGTGTGTGTGTGTGTGTATGTGTGTGTGTGTGTGTGTGTGTAAGACCTAACTGTGTTGGTGGAAGAATTTGTTTGTGGTACAGCTGACTGGAATTTGGCAGTGGTGATGGTAGTGGATAAATGCCTAGTAAGTTAGTTGTAGTGGATATAAATGTGGTGTAATAAAGTGGTAGTGATGAAGACGTGGTGATGAAGATGGTGTGTTGTGATGATGATGATAATAATAGATGTTCAATAACTTAGTGGTAGTGAATACAAGGAGGGAAACGTGGTGATAAAGATGGTGTGTTGTGATGATAATAGATGTTCAATAACTTAGTGGTGGTGGTAGTGAGGGACAGTGGTGATAAAGATGGTGATAATAATGATGATGGTGGTGGTGGTGGAAGGAATGTATAAAAGTGACTGGGGCTCGACTGGCTAGTAGGCTAGGCTAAGCAGATTACCAGAATATGTAGTGATGGCTACTTCCCCCCCCCCCTCCCTCTCTCTCTCTCATAACACACACACACACACAGACATGGAACTTTATGCGTGTTAAACCAGTCGTATTTTCCTTTCTCTTTCACTCATGACAATATCAATTCACGATCCGTAATATTCCTACAAATAATCCACAAATTGTAGTAAATCCCATCATCTCGTTAAGGGGAGAGTATACTTTTGGTAAATTGGAGTGTCGTGTTTCCTCCAAAGTATGCCAGGAAACAGACCCAGATGAAGAAAAATAATGGTTTCCTGTTGTCTGGAATAGTTTGGAGGAATCAGTTGCTCCATATTTACCAACACTGTACTTCCCCTTAATCCACCAGCGCTCAAAATCCCACAGCTACCGATTCTGTAGGAGACGTAGGTAATCCCAAGATACCATCAGTTCGGTCAGGGCAATCCCACAAATCACTGTAATCTAAAATCCTTCCTACCATCAATATTCCTCACCGATATCTCTACCTCTCGTCTGACAGGCCTAAATACCCCTGAGCTGACTGGAGCAAGAGGCTATTACCCAAACATCACCTCTCTTCACTGCCACCCTGGACCACCACCACCACCATCTTGTGTCCCTCCTAACAGTTTCTCCTCCTGTCTCTAGCCCCCACACCCCCTATCCTACCTACGAGCACCTTCAGAGCCTTCCCCCCCACCTTCTCCTTTCTCCAGCCCCCATACCCTACCTACCTATGAGCACCTTCAGAGCCTTCCCCCCCACCTTCTCCTTTCTCTAGTCCCCATACCCTACCTACCTTCCTACCTACCAACACTTTCCCAGCCACTACTATAAACCAACAACTTCGTCTTGTCATCTAACCTATTCCTTCTTATCAACACGGTCAAACCTCTCTATTCAACCTAATATATTTTCCTGTCTCTATCAACCCTCAAGCTCCGATCTGCACACCTAATCATTCGTTCCTCCTCCCTACCAAAAAACCCAAATCTTGAATCCCAGTACCCTTGCCTCTCAGAACCTCACCATTCCTCCTCTTTCCTATAGTTCCGACACCCTACCCTCCTTCCCTAAGCTCCGCCTCCCCTTCTTGCTCCCTTCCCACGAGCACCGTTGGACGTACCAATCTTACGTCTAGACATTCAGAACACGTAAACACACACACACAGACACACACATACACACTAGGACCCACTTATACCATGCCCCAAGGGTCTGTTATACCATCCATGACCCTCCAACACACCCCACCTGTATACTCCTCCTCGATCCCCTCCCTATTCCACTACTCGTCCAAGACCACCCACACATACATACATACATACATGCCATTCCCTAACCCCACCCACCCATCATACACACGTACAGACATAACACCACAACGGTCGCTTCCTTCGGTACAAACCTTCAAAATGGATGAAAAGCAACCCTCACCATTCACACACACACACTCACTACACTGTTTATACACATACACACACTTCACATATGCAAGATTGAGATGGTAGAAGCTATAGGTTGTGTATAGAGGTGTGGAATGAAGGGGTAGGTAATGTAAGTAGGTAGGGTAAGTATAAAGGTGTGGAATAAAGGGACTAAGCAACTCTGCCTGGTGTGGTCGCTAGCACCTACTTTCTCCCTTGTGATGGTGGGGGTCTGTGGCCTAGCCTGCCTTGGCATTTGACACACACACACACACACACACACACAGTCGAACGGTACCGTACTTTGGGTGGGATAATACGCGCGTAACACACGTGAACCCCATAATAACACAAACAAACCAAACCAAAACAATCTAAACAAACGTGATATATTTTCGCTGCTGAGCATTCTCATTTTACAATCTCACATGAACCCAAATTGAAATATAAAAACCCCAAGATGTTTTTATAAGTTCAGGAAACAGCAGGTAAGCTATTTCCCTTAAATTTACATGTACAAGCCAAGTACCGTAATGACGAATACAAAGGCAAGACGAGAAGGGAATGGGAAAATATTATCCCGTGACTGACAAGAAGGACAGAAACTTGAGTTGGTGTGTATGGAACAATGCGTTAACAGCTACGATGATAACTGTACCAGGGGAACTTCCGTCACCCGCTCCATTGTGAGTGTTTAGCGGGAAAAAATGATAACAACACGAACATTTGGCGACATGCGAGGCAGTGCTTCTATAAGGTACCTATCATCACATTACGGAAACAACAGTACAGACACTACATTATAATTATGATAGGGTACAAAACAGTTGGGTTGAGATACGTAGGCTAATATACAGTTGTGAAAGTAAATGGTATATACTGTACTACGACAATCCTTAACAAAGTACTGTAGTCTCGTTTGTTTGATTGTTTGTTTGTTTGTATTCAGTAGGCTTGGTTCACGGTAACAAATCTAGTTTATCATAGTAATACAGAAAAGCTTTAGTTGGTAATGACCATCTACCTATCCACAGACAAAAACAGCGACCAGAATCACAATAAAAACAAACATACACATAAAACACATCACTCTACCGTCACTATTTTCCTCTATTCCCACTGCCGTACAGCCTAGCCTTCCTTCACTAACTTTCTCCCTTTCCTACTTCGTATACTCTTCTTGATTTAGACAAAAAAAAAAAGGGGGGTAGGAGGGGGTGGCAAGGAGAATGAGTAAACAGGCAGGTTGTGTGGGTGATGAAGCAGGGCAGGGCAGGGCAGGGCAGGGCACAACGATGACGACGACGACCCCCACCACCACCACAACAACAGTCAGGCTATACAGATACAGACAAAAGTTAAGGCTCACGACGAGTCATCCTTTACAGCGCTGAGTAGTTGATGTGAAAGGTTAAATTGTAGTGAACACGTGTTTAAATTACAGAGAAAACACTAAAAGTTAAATTATAAGTCTACACGTGCTTCTTATTATATACATTTAGCGAAGAACAACATAGCATCGAGTTTACTTTTGGGAAGGAGAAGACGTAAGTTATGTTTGTGGCTGTAGACTCCTGCCAGCCCCTCCACCCACTCTCTCACGTTCTGTACTGTACCAGACTCTCTCAGGTTCTCCCCTTACACACACACACACACACAACTTGTCCCTTATATACCTTCACACAGGTAACATGCAATTTGGACCATAGGGAGAAATAATTTTTTGTTGGTGAATTGGAAGGCATTTTATTCCTCCAAACTATACCATGTAACAAATCCCCCAATTCATACCATTGAAGACGTCTGTTTTCTGGCATAGTTATTAGAAATCCTGTAGGCTTCGAATTTACAAACAACACAATTTCTTTATAATGTGGCTGAAGCTAAACGACCCTTTGCGCCAATGACTGGTTCAAAAAGGTTAACATACGATTATCACCCTAGCCACTTTCAAGACGTAAAATATTAAGGTAAATTACACGCATGTGACTTCATGTAATTTGTACACATTACGCTAAATAACAGCTTGTTCCCGGCGTACCCAAACGTGAACATATATTATATACCGTACATACGCCTGCGTGTAGAACCAACCAAAGTGAAAGTGCGGAACTAAAAATATGCTCGTAAATCTTTTCCACTTTCTTGACGAGGGTGAGATCAAGGGTTTAGTAGGCACTTATAAACAGCCCAATTTTCCACTTTATTTTTTTTGTCCCAGAAGTGGATAATAGCCCCCCCCCCTTCCCCTCTATTTCCATCACATTCTTTTTGTACCCGTGTATGTTCGTACCTAAACCTTTACCAGTATTGCTGATCACTCGAACAAAACATACGGAAATTACAGCTGTGTGAAGTTGTTGTGTATTATTTCCAAGAGTTTTCGGATAGGCTAGGCTATAATAACACTGTACGGTTTATCGAAGCAGTAAGAAAATGAATCCAACAATTTTTTTGGGGGGGGACAAAGCGGCGTTCTCTCATGAAAGTGTTTGGTTTGGAAGTTGTTATTGTTGTTGTTAAAGTTCCTCAAGGTGTCTGGCCGAGCAGCCCCGTGTTTTGGAAGTTTGATACCTTAGTGTGGTGGCAAAACTTCACCACTGTCGGCCCGAGAAGTCTGTACCACCAACAACACACTGACTGACCCACTTTCCCGACACCACCACCGCCACGCTCAAGCAAGGCACCGGGGAGGAAGGAGGGTTACAGAACATCCTGTCTTAAGGAGCTAGAGATTCTTTTGTTGGTGAATTTGAAGGCTACTGATTCCTCTTAACTATGCTAGAAAACAGAAGCCCTCACTGATACTATAGGCCAAATAGGGGGTCTGTTTCGTGGCATAGTTTGAAGGAATCAGCAGCAGAAACCTTTCAATTCACTAACCAAACAAAGACTTGTTTATTCCCTTTAATTTATGTCGATCTGTAGTTGTTTGCATTGAGGGAAGAACTTGTTTCCGGCCTATTGAAAGAGTATACTGAATCCTCCAAACTATGTCACTAAATATAAATAAATAAATAGTATCAAGGATAATATTTGTTTCCTGTAGAGTTTATACATTCAGTAGCCCTTCAAGTGGACGAGTTGTGGAGGTAATCATGCCCTACAAACTATGTCAGAAAACAGGCTAACTACCTACGTCATAATAACGAGCTGAGGAAATGAATAAATTGGGAGTAATGACAAGATAAATATCTAATCAAACATAAAGCAAAATAGAGTAATTAGGCTACATCAGAAGTTAGACATATATATATACATGCTTCTAATAATGGAGCAAGGAACCACACGAACAAATAATGTTTTCTGGGGGGCGTAGAATGGGACAATAAAAGAATAGGTGGCAAAGAAATGCAGTAGGAGATAATTACAGGCAAATGACTACGAGCCTAATGACGCTCCTTGCAGTCTGTAATTCACGTTCAGGTGCATGTGTGTTGGTGGGTCGACTCTCTCTATATTCAGTAAATGAAGGGGAATAAAGAATATGAGGATAGATAAATTAGGATAAATACGAGGATAAGCAAATAAGAGGTGTAAATATTCTGAAAATATATGCTTTTTGGAATGAATGTACGAGTATAAATGAATATAAAGATGAAAATATCAATGATTACATCCATTTTTGAAAGGGAATATAATGGCATGTTTAAAGTTTATGAAAGATGAAAAGTCAAATAATATAAAACAACATATACAGACATATAGACAAATAAAGGGAGGGGGAGGGGGACGAGGGGAGGAGGGTAAATACCGAATCCTCTTTTACAGTGGTAAGACCTCGGGGTTGGAGCTTATAATAACATCAAATTGCCCAGCAAGAGGAAGGGGAAGAGGAGGGGCCATGACAAGGATGTGACTGGGGGTAGCATGTGTGTGTGTGTGTGTTCAAACTACCGAGTATGTAAGGTAGGGTGTTATGGTGTGTGCAGTTGAGTGTAGGTTGCTTTGGAGCGTGCAGTGTGCGAAAGTAATATATTATACTGTATACCAAGTGGGGAGGTGTGTGAGGTGTGGGTGTGGGAACTTGAGAGGTGTGCAGTGCTTAGCTATGTAATGTGATGAGGTCGAGGAAATAAGGTCAGCAGGAGTGTAAGAGCAGCAAGGGGTGAAGGAAGAACGACAGATGCGGTGTGTGTGTGTGTGTGTGATGGGGGGGAGGGGCGGTGCTGGAAGGTGAAGGCATGAGAGGTTAGAACAAGTTATGAAGAGGACAGAGGGAATAAAGAAAGGGCAGGAAGTGATGTGTCTGCATGTGGGGCAAGGGAGGGCAAGAGAAGCGGGACAAGGGGTGAAATGAGAAGTGGGGTTCAGGGATAGTATGAAAAGTGGGACAATGGGTCTGACAAGGAAGGGTAGGAGAGGAGAGGTGAGAGGGACAACGAGTAGGTAAAGAGGTAAAGCAAGGGAGGTGGGGCGAAGAAGGGTAGAAAGAGTTGATGGCAGAGCAGGAAGGGTGAGGTGGGGGCACGGGATAGGTAGCAAGTGAGATGGGGGCAAGGAAGGGCAGAAAGAAGTGGTGGTGGTGGCATGGGAAGGTTGAGGGCAGAGCAGGAAGGGTGAGGTGAGGGCACTAATGGCTCTGTGGTGCCCCAGGGATGTATCATGCCCTTTGGCTCCTCACACACACTTTTTGCTTCAAACTTACCCAGCTACTCCCTCCTTCCTCCTCCACTACCACCCTCCTGCTACTCTTCTCCCCCCTTCCTCACTTCCTTCTCCCCCCACCCCCACCTCTCTCCAACCAGTATCTTCCTTCCTGGCCCCCATTCTCAGCACCTTCACTGTCTTCTTCACCTCTCCTCTTCTGTCGCAACATCTTCCTCTGTACGTTGTTTTACCAAAATAATTTAATTGTTAAATAGCAGGCCAGAAGAAGACTATGCTTATTTTAAAGTGAAAACATATATATACTCCCACTACTACGACTACAGTTAATAAACAAAAAAAATCATTAAAAATTGAAATTATTCTAATATCAGATGGTGACGCAGATGGTGAGGCCGATACGTTTGGCAGTAGAAGGAAGATATATGTAGTAAAAGTAAGGAAGAAGGGGAGGAGGTAGGAATGATAATGACGGCGACGGAGATGGGGACGACCTGTGCATAGCTTGGCAAGCGACAGTTCCTCAGGGGCAGTGTGTGGTTATATTTGGTCGCCTAACATTGAAATCTCCTTCGTGTTTTTATGAGGGCGGGAGCGACTGTCTGGTCCGTGGGGTGGCTCCTCCTCCGTCTGGCCCGGTAAGGAGGAGGAGGAGGAGGAGGAGGAGGAGGAGGAGGAGGAGGACAGGAAAAAGATCAAAGTTAGAGAGTGGATGTACTGTATAAAACAAGCATTAAAGTACAAGGAGAATGTTGGTGGAGAATAAGAAGAAAAGTTTTCAGCACAAGGGTTTAGAAAAAGAAAAATGTGAGTACACAGTTGACGAAAGAGGAGGAGGAGGAGGAGACGGTGAGTGAGTAAGCATAGATATATCTCAACAAGGGACGTAGAGAGATAAACCGAGGAGAGTGAGGGGAGAAGCCTAGTTGGTTAGGCTATAACTATACTAAATGCCCGTAACAGTGAAAGGAAAAGTGTTAACTGTGAGTACTTTATAAAAAGGAGGGCGAATAGTCTAACCCTCTAAAGGAAGATTAAGATTCTATTTCTGGCGAGTTGGAAGACTACGGATTCATCCAATAAATGGTACAAAACAGAGCCCCTATTACTAACAATGGGGTCATCTGTTTACTGGCATAATTTGGTGGAATCAGTAGTCCTTAACTTTAACTACAAAAGAGTTTGCCCTTTGGAGAGATTCAGAGGCTAAATAATCAAAAGATAGTCTGCCCTTAATGAAGAGAGATTCTGGGGCTATAATCAAAGGAAAACAAGCGTCTGATAATTGAGTATTATCATATTATCTATCACCTTAAAAGTTATGTTATTATCCTTAATAAACCCTGTGATCGTGTGAGCTATAAGGCCTGGTGGCTTCTGATTCCTCCTGACTATGCCACGAAACAAACTCCTTTAATGTGAGTGGTGTTTCGTGGCAATGTTTGAAGGACTCATAACCTCCAATTTTCTAACTACTTCACCGAGGCCCTTAAAATACTTCTGGATCAAAATAGGAGCATCAACCAACAACAACAAGGACGTATAGAAAACATTATTGGAACGCAAATGTGTGTCATCTGTTTTGGCTATTGGATTGTTTTTATGGGCTTATTTGCATGTCTATCTCGAAGCCGTAGTTATGTTAATCACTAAAGCGCATTGTTCCCAAGCTCTATAATATCTGGTATATCATTTTATATATTCATTTTTAACTTTTATTTTCTGGTACTTCGAGAATAACAATTAGTAAAGTCTACTAAGATATAATTTATTTATCTATGCAGTACGTGTAGCCTACTTCATATAGCCTAGCGTACCGTAACAGCTAACCCTATGCAGTACGTGTAGCCTAATTCATATAGCCTAGCGTACCGTAACAGCTAGCTAACCCTAACAAGAATTAAATCTTATAATTATTATATCCCTGACTTGACCCCCTTACTCATGTGTTATTTCACCCTCATCCCAGACACCTCATAAACAACGCACACCCCTGACCCTCACAATAACCTCTGCCAATAAACACGACAGGCACCACACGCGCAACACCATGTATGCTGTTATATATTCATGGCCATTATTTACCAAGGGTCTACATAAGTGTATAGGCCACTAGGCTGTGAATGCAAGTACAGTAGGCCTACTCTAGACAACTGCCTATGGTAACTTGCTTCTCATAAATGGCGTACTATTAGGCTACTCTGGCAAATCATCTCTATCCAATAGTTTAACAAAATAACCTCACTACTCGTCACTGTCCACTTCATAGACATCACTTTAGGCTTACTTATGTTTAAAGTCTTATAAAAGTAATACTGATACCATATCAGTTCATCGTTAGGAATATTTTCTCATTAATATTAATACCAACTGTTTCATCATAGCCTAGCCTACACCATCTTCTGGCCAGCAACACCAAGAACCTTGTAAAACAAAGGCTGATCATCGTTTCCAGTAATCCCAAGGCCAGACTACTACAAACAACTAACAAAACCAACACAAGGTCAGAGAGGCTATTGTTGTGGCAGTTAATACATGGAGCCAAGGCGTGGGAATCGTCAATAAACAACAACACCTCAGAAGGAACAAGACAAACGCGACACATTATCTCAGTAAGGCAATTATATACATGGGCACGTAGCCTCCTGTTATGAGCCTTCTGTAAACACATTACGTAAAGAATTAGTACAAGTGGAGCCACATAGTAATCATATAAGATTGACGTGTGAAGATCTCTCAAGGTAACGACGACACTAAAGTCACGAGTAGCCTAGCCTAGGTTTGTACTGTGCATCCATGCGTTCATCATATAATTATAATTTCCTTTTTGTCTCAGGAATGTGTCGTTAAACTAGCCTAGCAAGGTTTTAAGTTTGATCATTTTAACGGTACCTTGCTCTAAAATGAGTTACGATTTGTCTTTTTTTTCCTATTTGAGTTACAATCCTACACACCGGAAGCCTACATAGCCTATACAGAAAATGTACTCCTATTTAACCCATGCTCGCATTCGTGGGTGTTACGGTGGTAAGTATGCTATGTGCTCTGGCAGGTGAATGCCCCTTGTGAGCGTGTGTATGCGGGTGGACATGCATGTTTAAGAACCGTGTGTGATTCCGCAAGATCGCGCGAGAGAGAGAGAGAGAGAGAGAGAGAGAGAGAGAGAGAGAGAGAGAGAGAGAGAGAGAGAGAGAGAGAGAGAGAGAGAGAGAGAGAGAGAGAGAGAGTGTATGTACTGGGTTTATAAATGATCAACTATGGGTACGGTATTAGGCTATACGTTCGTGTGTCAGTTATACCAACTGTATATAGGCCTAATCTGGAAAATAATATAGGTGAACAAATAATTAAAGTAGGTACCTCTTGATCACGATCTGCCTAGCTAAAACATTGGCCTTGATCTTGTTACCTGTGTGATTGCGATGTCGGCACGCTATTAGTGTAACACGGTCTCACATAGGCTACCTCTACGATACATACATAGCCTACTTCACAAATTTCATATCGTCCGTTTTCCTTCAAATATTTGAATCTAAACTAATTGTGTGGGCCAATCTTTGGGATATTAGGACTATTATAATGGATAGCCAATGCACTTAAACAACTTAGTAATAGAACTTCACACGTAATAATATTATATATTAAATAATAATAATAAAAAAACATATCTTAATTGTTTTTGTTGTGCTTTTTTCGAGGGATTCTTAGGTGTTGCCAACATAACCGAACCGAATTGCTAATAGCTGTATCATGGTACCGTACGGTATTCTTTGGTGATACAAACATTCCCCAATAGCCTATGTAAGCTAGTTCTTAACGGAAACACGATAATCAAGCTTACTGGTAACATAAAGAAAGTGGAGTTTGGAGACAACGGAGGTGGTGCTGGTAATAGTGAGGTGACACCCTGGACCTCTGGAGTAGGCTACCATCTGCTGTACACAAGCCCCCCCCCCCCTCATAACAGACCCTTCCTCACTCCTCTCCCAGCTGACTATCCCAATCTACTCCTACCCACCTACACCCACCCTAGCCCTCCCCCACTCTAACATTCACCATTCCTCACGCCTCTCCCAGCTGACCATCCCAATCACTCCTACCCACTATACCATGCAAACACTTTAATTAGTAGGCTAGTCGGGGGATGAAGAAATAAGGAGGAAGGGAGGCTACAGCGTGCTACAATAATAGACTAATAGATTTTTTTAAAGTAAATATGTGGGCTACTGATTCCTTCAAACTATACCACGAAATATTCCCTATTAATAGGCTAATATTGATAGCTTCAGTTTCCTGGTATCGTTTGGAGGAATCTATTGCTTTCCAATTTACCCACAAAATAATCTCCCCATAATTAAGAGGAACCAAGAAATGCCAAAACACAGCAAGTAGTTCCAAGGATTTAATAGACTAGCCAATCCTAGCCGTATATGGTATTAGGCTACATTTACTTATTATAACCTTGGTGGAAGTGTGTCCTTGTCCGTAGCAGCAGTCAGCAAATAGGGTTTAATTTATAGGGAGAGTATACACGTTTGGTACATTAGAGCGCTTTGATTCCTCCAAAGTATGCCAGGACACAGGGCCGGATTAATAAAAATAATGGTGACATGTTGCTTGGAATAGTTTGGATGAATCGGTTACTCCAGATTTACCAGGACTGTACCCCCCCCCCTTAAAGACAACGGTACGGTAGCAACTAAGAGTACAAACCGAGGTTGATTATTCCACCACACGTACCGTATGATATTGTACACCATCCTCCATGGCGATACAAGAGTCTGGGACGTGCCAAAACAATCAACAGTAATGACACCCATAAACATAAAATATGGTACCAATATCAAACAAGCACTGTAAAGGTACACACGTTTCAGAATACACACGCTCTAAAATACACACACACACACGTACAATCTTGATACATAATTTCTAACCAGGAAGTATTAGAGCTATAATAGTCGTGGCCATACGCTTAATGCATGTATTAAAGTACAGACCAGAATATGCATAAAATTGCCGCTTATTTTGACCATTAAAATACCGTAACCACCAAGTTAATAAATATTTCTTAATATTAAATTCATGTATGGATGGAAGAGGACGTGAAGCTCGTAGACCTCTGTCAGAAAATATGTATCACGAGTGTACTATAACTATAATAGAAGGTATTAAACACTAATATCAACCTTTGAAACTTTTGACTAAGTGCACGTTTTGTTCTCATAAACTCAAGTGCAGCATAAGTTATAAACGTAATTGAGAAGAAAATGTATCTGCTGACTGTGCTCTGGTGTGAAGCGATAAAGCACCCTGAGAGAAGTGGTTATAAGGCGTCCATGAGAGAAGACACGAGGGGTGACGTGCCTGCAAGCTGTTTGTGCTGTGCGGCCGGCAGTAAAGAGAGGTCGCAAGGCACACATCACGTGACTCTGCCTTTTTAATCTTCATTATTGACAACAGTCACTATCCGACAGCACAATTTATTGTAACGATTGACTTCTGCACCAATATACATTACTTCTTGATGCTCCAATCTTACTCTCATATATTCTCGTTCCTCGTCCACCTAGTGTATTAATATAAGGTATTATTTATTGTGACTGGGTTACTATAATAGCTCTGCATAAATGGGGTTTGAGGATGCTGCATCGCACTAACTACAAGCGCCATCAGAAAGAGTAAGTACGGTAGTCTATTCCCTGAGACACCATTTCTTGCATCCTGGCAGACACCACAAGCAGACAAGAGCAGTGTTTGCCACGCCACACCCACACCCGTCTGCTACGCCCATTGTACTATGGACACAAGGCAAATATCTCCACAACACCCTCAGACGTCAAAGCAAACAACTGCTTCGACTGGCGATGCAAACTTGATAAGGCTTGGCATTTACTGTGTATATTTTTACAAGCGAATGCTTGCCGTACCGTAACTTATCTTATTCAACTCAGTACAATGGAATAGAAAGCAATTCAATTTCTATCTGTCTTAGAAGACTTATCTTAAAACGTACCAGATATTGGGAAGAGTGCTCATTAATTTTATTGGCTGTGCGTTATGGAAAATATTAGTGGTTTCTGTGAAGATACGGATTATATAGCCTACTTGCTTCTCATTGCGAGATGAGCACTAAATTCTTCAAAACAATTACGGATACTGGTTGAAACAATATTAAACACTTGCGTCAAGGATTTTTTTTTTAATGTGGTTGGTGTTGGGTTCACGATCCATATCTGCCAGAAAAACAAACTTGTTGGCTTAGTTTAAAACTTCCGCTCCCAAATTTATTATAAGCTTGGAAAACTTAAGAAGATTATTTGTATTCTTCCAAACTGAAATGCAAGAGCAGCCTCTTATTAACCGACAAGGTATTGGTACCTCGAAACGCAAGAAATAAATGTAGTACCGTACAGTATTATAAACAACAGTTACCGTGGTGGAGATGAGAAGCCTTAAGACTTCGCTAACTATGGTGTACTAAAACCTTGGCTTCCAAACCTTGAGGAAAGGTGACCAGCAGTTAGTTAGGTACCGGTATCATTACCATTACTGACAAACCTGTTCATAGGCCTATCTATGTCGCCTCAAGGATCTAGTCTACATCTTATTTATGATGACACCCTGTCATTTAAAAATTTCCAGCCCTACGGTATCTTGTCACTATCTTCATCACCTGGATTATTTGATGTACAGTACATATTAGCAGTACATACCATACTATATCACGTAGGCCTACAGTACATACTACCAGGTGCAAAACTAGACTGTCATGTCACACTTAGATCGGATGAGATCATATTAACGTGAGCATCCATCTTAAATGTCACCTATTTACTCTTATTACCAATGTGTCCTACTTTGGAGTCTAAGATCAGAATAATTTCAGAGCCAATCTTTCTGGTGCAACACAATGCATTGCGTACGATAAGTGCTTAATGCTATTCTATCCAAAGTTCACACTTTAACCTCCTACAGTATACTCTGCTATCATAGTTTAGCACACTCACTCATTAAGACCTACAATACGCATGTCCACTATCCCATACATATATTAATTAATTGGCCACTAACCTAGATGTTCTTAATACTAAGCATCAATCATTTACTAAGTTAACCATTTGAATGTAATATTACATGTGCAACGCCAATAGGCTATAGGCAACTACTTTTAAATTAAGCCATCCGAATGAATCACAAGCTCTACGGGACATTGGAAAGCATACAGGTTTTGGTGGGAGGTGAGGCAGGGAGGAACGCAGGGTATTAGGCTATGGGTGCTTCCTGGGTCTGCCCTTAGGAATGCCATACCGCCCAGGTGCTGGAAACATTCATACCTAGAGTTACATATGTCTACGTGAAAAATATGGCAAATTACCCCTCTTTTCAATAGTAAGCACTATAACTATATAAATGTTATCTTCAAATGTATATAATGTCGATATAACCATCTATAACTCCCAACGCGAAAGAAATGTCTCGTCAAACGCTTAGAGAAGTGTGTGGGTCTGGGGCATTTGAGTGAACGAGTAGCATGTGCCACATCCCACAATAATATCAGATTACCAACTACCTTATTCAAAATCTAAACACTTTAAAAACCTTACCTGCCGCATAAAATATTTAAAAAACACTAACCTGATGATTTTCTCAATGGCAAAACAAGTAAATAATGAACCAAGAGCTTTCTTGATCATAATAAAGTAACCAGCGAGATGGCAAGAGCGAGGTGGCCTGGTGGACGGAAACAACAGGAACAAGAGACGGGGGGAAGGGAGGAGGAAGGGGGGGATGCTGAACGTTTTCAAACAAATTCTCTAGTTTTTCGCCCGGTAACATAAAACCCGAGGCGATATCAACTACGTTACTATAAAAATTTAATAGTAAAGCCACGCCACATGCAACAGAAGGCAGACCAAGCGACGACCTATGATACCTGAGGAAAATGTGCCTTGGTGGGAGGAAGTCTGAGCGTTATCATCAGGGGTTGGAACACAGACCACCACCACCACCTCTACCTCCCTTAGCCCACCACGATTCAGCCGCGACAACTCAGACATGTTATTTATCGATTTCTTTCATAATTAATTAAATACGTGAACAGGCACTGTACTCTGGTAATCAGCGAAAAATACTGAAATGTTCAAGGTACCCATATATAATATGTTCCAGTGTACGAAGAAAACTTTCATGGTTATCATCCAAGTTCTGAAAGAACGACGTAAGGTAAAATATTTGTCTAACGGTATCTTTACACAGTTGAGTACCCTCTGTCCGAGAGAAGCATCTATTAGGAACTATAAACTGAAATTTAATGTATACATAACGTGAATGCCACTTGAAAAATCACAAGGAAATCAAACATCAAGGCTATACAACTACTACCGGGTACGCAAACACGCCATTTATCACTCAATCTAATACAAAATCTTCCCATACATTCTTATAATACGAGTTGGGCTAACAGGCACGCCATCATCCAAAGTTTAGAGAGGTTATCCTAGCGGAGGATAACGACGAGACAAAGCTGAGTGGAAGGTCGTGGTCTGGTGCTCCTCCCGTCCGTTGACTCCCAACCTACCAACCACATCCCTTCTTAGGAAATCGTCAACAAGTTTCAGACACCCAACTTTCTTCGAATTTCCCAGCTACTGGAGATACATACAAAGCCTAAGTAAAAAATATTGTGCATGACATGCCAATTATTCAAGATGCAAATCATAATACTGTACATCAGGTTATGTAACTGAACACACGTGCATCACATGCACATTCAGTTTACGCCTACACTGTGCAGTCACGTCAAATAGTGTTGCAACACCAAAAACGGCTACGAAAAGTTGTGCGAAACTTTCGATCGTGATTACATTTGCTGCATTCATTTGACACACATAAAACGTAAGTTAATTTTTTTTAACAGAAGCATACTCAAAATAGCCCTAGGTTAACTCTCACTTGACAAACTCGCTTACCATAACCTGTTCCCCATAGTGTTAACATGTGAATAAAGAAAACAAAAATACCGTACTGTATAATGGATCAACTTCTAAGTTTTGTGGGAGAAAAGTTTAGCCACCTTACTCCAAACTTCAGTAAACCTAGCAATCATTCTCTATTTACTCAACTTTATAACATCCTTTTCCAAAATGTTTGCCTTATCGCATTCTTCAAGCTCTCAAATAAAAAAAATATATAACACCTTCAAATCTTCAACAGTAATACTTGCTTAGTATGAAAGATGTGTGTTCCTGACCGCAGTTTAAAAAAACCATGGATCACCTACTTCACAGCAAATATAGTGAACCAGTCCTTCAGTGCATTGGGCTATCATTCACTCTATCATAGACCTTTTTCAGACTTGCAAGGTCAGTACATATACCCTATAAACATATGGAATAGCACTACCATACAAATTAAAATAGTACAGTACGGCAGGCCTACACCATTATAGTAATGAGTGTGCCATAGCATCATTGGTACGGTATTTATATAAACTTTATAATCATTCCCATCCCAGGTTATGATCCTTTAATTACCGTACTGACTATACAAATCAATATTTCTACATATGGCCTCAAACCCCCTTGTGTCCATTCACTCTCCCTCCTCTAAGCTTCACTTCCGTACGCTAATTACGTTCAGATTAGGCCTACAATGCTAACATGCAGCAACTTCTTTACATGATCATTTTATAACACAACTGCAATTCCACCCCACCTTTACTCATTATTCTGGCATCATAGGCTCGCAATTTCCATCTCCGGGCCCAAAATACAATCTCCCGTCACTGCCCTTTCTTTTCGAAGACTTTACCTTTACTCTCGCCCACGTCCTCTTTATAAATTTACACACACTCCTCAATGTACGCCCCAGCCTTGCAGTTTTCATTTATGTTCACTTACCGTAAGTTGGTAAGACCATAATATTCATCTGCAAACAACAGCACCGGCAACTTCCACCTCTCACCTCACCAAAGTCACTCCAGCACCCACTTCATTCCTCACCCTTGTCCCATCTTAATACATATGGCCACGTTAAATGGTATATTTCGTGATAAACTATTTAACTTACAACTACATTATTTCCGAGTTTGTATTTTGCCTTGTCTCAACACACCCAAATCATGCAGGATATTTTGTTTCAATAGACATAACAGAAGTTTGTGGATTTAGATTACCTTGGACAAAATTCAAGATAGGCCTACCATCATATCATTGTTATTGTGATTGTCTATTCCTGATAACGGGAAGCTGCAACTGAAGCACAATAAAATCAACTTGCCATAACTTAAGAAATTCAGATAAACTAATACTAAAATCAATTACCGGTACATCAAACGTTAGCCAAATATTTTATAACCCCCAATACACTGATTATACAGTAAAATAATAGCGTGGGGTCATGGAATCTACTGAATTCTAATAACCAAAATATATCCTCTTTGCTAGTGATGTATAAAAATATAAAATATATATAATTTCAAAATGCCCCATTTGAATATCTTGGAAATGGGGCATTTGCTGAGGAAACACCACGAGAAGAAAATAGTCTTAGAATAATTGTCTATATAAGTGGGTAATGAAGGTAGAAAATCCGTACGCCATAACGGTAATTCTTTCAATATTTACCAAAAATATACACACACACAGTTGGATTATCTTAGTTCTAACCTAGCACTAAGTTATAGATTACCTTGAGAGTACTTTGCGACGGTTCTAAAGACGCCGGTGAGCTGCTGAGGACAAACGTGGGTCATGATACGGAAAAGCCTCTCTGACTTGTCCATCAACTGCTGTGTCTCCCTCCACACCTTCTCCACGCCACCATAGGGAACGGGAGGGCAGCGTGGTGGAGGTTTCTCATTTTCACACATCCTGGGCCGTACGTATCACCCCTAGTCAGGATTCATAACTTAAAAATCGTAGACAACGTGTAGCATCCAAGAGGTTATACACACACACGCACACACACACACACACACGAAGGTTTATGGTTATATCCGCCGATTTTTTTTATCCTGCTGATCGTTCCGTCTTCAATCCGGCTGTCCGTCGTGTTATCCAGTTGTTCGTCTTTTATCTCGTTGTCCGTCGCTGTTCCTCATAGTTACACCACAAATATCACGACAAACTGATCACACGGTTCAGGTATCGCAAACACATATTCGACCACAACCACTAGACGAAAGATTTCTTTCTTTCGACTGGCCCAGGTGTAAGTGTGCCTTTTATTCTTAACCAAATAAACGAAATATACCACAACTTCCACAAACTTGCAACTTGGCCCGTATCACTTGCAAGTTACAACACTGCCACAACTCCCACAGCTTATTCCTTTGTATATATACGTAAGCTGTATTATGAATCGGTTCCGAGGTTAGAGCTAAGGGAGAGGACGGGCCGCGCGAGGGTACACACTCCACCACTCCTCAACATCATCTGATCCTGGTGGAAGTTGAGTGTAGATGTAGCCCCTCCCGCACCTTCCCTCCATCCCTCTCTCCCGCACCATTCCCTCCCTCCCTCTCTCCCGCACCATTCTCTCCCTCCCTACCTCCCCCGCGCACTTCAGGCCACCACACTCGCTCTCATGGGCCGGGTCTTGAACCTTAACAGCATAAATCATTCTGAGTGCTTTTTATCCGACTCGTTCTTTATTTCTCACTGTGCTTAATTTTTATGACACATGTTTCTTCCCACTTATCGAATGACCATGGTCTACTTCTCTATATATCAATTTACATGTCTCCTGCTAGCCTGTATCAGCAACTTATGTTTCATTCATTCATTTGAACAACCTCCAAAATTAATTTAGTTAAGTACATTCTTCAGTATTCACCATATCGTATGGTATATTTTTAAGCATTAGCCAACCTTGCATCATCAACATCATCATTGTAATAGTCAACTGCAAAATAATGGCCTTTCCCAACCCTCTCCCTTTTCTCTGTCTGTTGTCAATCCAGTTTTAGGGAGAAACTGATATAAATTTAATATTAATTTCACTCGATATAATCCATAAAGGTATGTAGTTCGTATTTCCGTTACACTCATGAAACATGAATTATAAAAAACTAAGGATGGTGGATCCTTCGCAGGTAGGCCTACCTTTGACACTAAGCTGACATTACACTTACCACATTCCCTGGTAAAGTCAAAGAAAATTAGATAATAGACGCACCTATAAACTTGAGTATCTTTAAAAAGAATGAATGAAAGAAAATATAGCAGGGAAAATAGTTGAGATACCCTCCAGTTTTGATAATATACTAAAAACAACACTTCACCCCTATACGTCATAAAGAGAGAGGTAAGAATGACGTGTTAGATTCAAACATGCCATATAGAGAGGAAGAGGATGTTTAAACTTTGATAAGAAATGGGAGAAACTATTGCCCAAAGAATGCATTGCTGGGGGGTCAACCGGATATCCTAGCTTACGGTATTTTAGGTATGTCATCGTGTTTACTGGATTACAAGAGTTCGTAATACCTATACTTGAAGAATATGATGTATATGGATAACAACTTGTAATAGTTTCGATCATATGTAATGTTATATTAGCCTGGAAATTACTAGTTAGTTGAATTTGTTTCGTACGCCTCCACAATAATATGCTGATACCTCTTTCTACAATTTCTACTTCATTATACAACTAAAATTTTCTTGAACACTTAGACAACTAAATCAAGCTTAATGTTCAATCATTAAGTACAGTACCGTAGCCCAACATGCACAAAGTTTTTTCAAATAAAATATGCTGAAATACTAACTCAGTATAATGTTTCTCACCTTCAGAACAAATTCGCATGAAGTAGTAGCCAGTTTTGGCATTGTTTGCTGGAATAACCATTGTATGTCACTGGAAATTGTTAATTAACTACACGATCCAAATAACCTACAGTATCACGAATCCACTGTTGGTACAATTTTACACCAGATATCTATTTTGTATACAGTGACTGATATTTTCGGTGTCTTTCCAGATGGTAAACAATTACTGCTTTGACAGCAAAACACTTCACTCCCAGTGGCCTACCTGTATTGCCTCTACCCCCAGATCCTGAACACTGACTGAGGTTGCCAGAGCCTACAACTTTGTTTGGGTTTCGGAACTCACTAGGCTTCGAAAGTGCTCAAATCACTTAAAAAAATACTGAATATAATTTTCCTTTCTTTTTCATATAAATAGTACATTATGTTGATAATTAATTAATAATTTGGTAAGAAAAATAATATACGTGAGCTCCGAAAAGTATAATTAACAGAGATGACTGTATACAACGTTTCGGCCAGTCTTGGACTAGACGAAGCATTGTAGTGTACTATTAGAGACAAAAGTCGTGTCGCTGTCTTGTCCGATGATTTGATATAACTCGTGAAATTTAATGAAAGCCCAACCACAGTAATGTTCATGCCTTTGTTTGGTACGTTAGACCAATAGGACCTAACATATATTTTCACCAAATTTCACGACACGAGTTTTGTCTTTGATAATACCTAATGGTACATTTTAATGCTTCATATTATTCAAGTACTGAAAATATTATCAAAAAAAACAAATGGCAAATAATATTTTGAGAATAATTTCTTTAATTTAAGGCAACAGAAAAGGCAAAGCTATGCATTCGTGGCGGTGAAGGGAATATTGCAAGGAATCATTGCTATATATTCTTTAGTTGATGATCAAGATCTGTTGTATATTATGTGTCGACGGTGGAGCTAATTTCGCTCATTGTGATCTCGTCGGCTACCCATGACAAACATAATAAAATATTAACTGATCATGTTTACATAGAAAATCACAGCTGCTACCCTACGTACGTTGACACTTTACCATACAAACTTTATTCTAGTAACCTCAAACGAACAGGAATCGAAAACAGAAACGTTACTTCTTCAGTGGTTAGTTAATTAACAGGTTCAGAAGTTTAGGTTGGGTTGTTTGTGGTAGGTAAAAGAGGGTTGTAGTAGCATATAACTCTTTGCAGGCCAAGTAACTAAACACCATTAACGTATGGCCTAGTATTTACTTAGACTCTATACATCCATTACTCAAGTACAGCCTATCATTCACCTCTACCCATCCACTCGTAACTCTTACACCCACCCTCACTTAAACTTTCATTTGCATAATTCCTTCGCCCACTTTCCCGGCTCACCTTTCATTCAATAACACACTAAAAATTCCTTCACAAGATCAACTGATAATGTTAAAGCTACTGACCGAGATCTTTTTATTAGGAAATATAATTACACCAAACCTTAATTAATTGGTAAAACGTTGACATCATTATTAGAAAGAACAGCAGGAATACAAACTAAATTCTAACCTGTAGATCATGTACCGTTGCAGACATAGTGGTTGAGATGTTGGAGCTGCATGGGTTGTCACTCGAGTTGTTATTATTATTATTTATTAAAGGGAGATAGATTCTTTTGTTGGTGAAATGGAAGGTCTCTGATTCCTCCAAACTATATATAACAAAACAGATCCCATTTTACAGTAGGCTACCACCACCATTGAGGACGTCTATTTTCTGGTATAATTATAGAAGGAATCAGCAGCCTTCCAGTTTCCCCAAAAAAGAGAATATCCCCTTAAGTGTAAGTAGATCCCCAGGCAATTGTGTGGAACCTTCTCCTTTCCCAATATGAACCACGAAGCACCAGCAATCCTAAAAAGAAGATTTATTAGTTTTTTTTTTATGCCAATCGACTCATGGTGTTGGTCATTAATTAAGTCATTCAAGTCTAGTTACATCAACACATTTTCCCTCAGCATACAAGGTTGTTATCCTTAATTGTTCTTACAGCCGGGTACAGTACCTATATACTGCTATATAAAGGTGAACAGGGACATATAGGGGGCTGGGAAAATTGTCCAACCAATCCACTGAGGCATTCCTCTAACTCCATCAACATTCCCCCCTCCCTTCCCCCCCTAACAGGCTTAACCAACCCTCAGTCAGGTGATCCTATATGGTATAAACTTTACTACGTGACAGGATATGAACTAACAATGGTACAATTTTTTTTATGAAGCAAGAAAAAAAAAAAAAACACGCACACACACAAAAGCAACAACACCATGGCAAAAATAGTCTACACTTTTGGTGGCTCAGATTCTTATGCAGAAATACGTATAGCCAATGTATGTTGTTGCACCACGAGGCCAATACGTACAGTAGAACGTACACCATACAACCTAGATTTAACCTCATCTTCTTGTACCACTTTCACTGCCCAGAAACGTTCACCTCAGACAGTGCATCTATTCATTTCTCTCTATATACACTATCTATATTTTAGCATTATTTTCTTTTAGTATTTTGGTGTGAAACCGTAGACAGTGTAACCACTCACTTCTCTATATATACTTATCTATATTTAACCATTATCTTCTTTTAGCATCTTGGTGTGAAAGCTGGTCAAGTTGGTCAGTATTAATAACCAACCACGTTTACATACATAACATACATAACATACATACATAACCAACCACGTTTACATACATAACATACATACATAACATACCGTACATAACATACATACATAACCAACCACGTTTACATACATACATACAGTGCATCCATCCACCCACTTCATTCCTATACTGTATAATTATTTACCTTCATCTCCTTTGCATCATCTTCCTGTATGGACCAGATGATCTGTTACACCACTTTGGCAGAGGCAGTCACGTGGTGTTGGCACAGTGACGTCAGAGGCTGCCCAAGACTCGTATATATGATGGTGGGGAGGGAGGGGGGGATAGAGGGAGGGGGGAGGGGAATCTTGTGCCCAATGATGCAACAATTGGCGGAGCAGATATATATATTTTTCCCATGCACTTCCTATTCCACACACGTAATTTTACTTTGCTCAGTCTTGCTTGCTATTCATACCTATAATCTTACTCTGTCCAACTTCCCTCTCTCATGTTAAACTATACCAAGGAAACTCAGTGATCTTGGGACATTAGCATTTTATACATAGATACCGTAGTCATTATGAAGGTCACTTTAGACGAAGAGAAGATTATGTTTTAAAGAGGGTAAACAAGAGGTGAAGAAGCTAGAGTGAGAGGACCGAGTGTGAGTGGGCAAGCAAGTGAGACAGTGTGATTGATGGGTAAGTTTGAGAAGAGAATGATAGGTTGTGTGTGTGTGTGTGTGTGTGTGTGTGTGTGTGTGTGTGTGTGTGTGTGTGTGTGTGTGTGTGTGTGTGTTTGTGTGTGTGTAAAGGTGATGATGATGAATGTTTATTGTTGTTTAGGGTGAAGAGTAGGTCAGTGTGTAAGTAGAATGATATGGTAGGTCAGTATGAGAGGTGCATGGGTCATTGTGGATGGTAGAAGTCAGTGTGGATGTTAGGTCAATTAAAATAGTATGAGAGGAGAATAGAAGGTCAGTATGTAAGGTGGGTCAGTATGATTAATGGGTCAGTGTGCTTGGTAGGTAGGTAGGTCAGGGGGTGTGGTGCATGGGTCAATATTAATAAGTATGCCAGAGGTGGGTTAGAGTGAAAGGTGGGTCAGGGTGGGAGAGGTGGGCAAGGAAGGAGAGGTGGGTCAGGGTGGGAGAGGTGGGCAAGGAAGGAGAGGTGGGCTACCGTCCTTCATGAATGACTTAACTAAATCATTACACTTTTTATGTTTGGCGTGTAATCTGCAACACAATTTTCCTCAAGTTCCCAGAAAATGTAATTCTGCTCCACGTGAAGGTGTGAGGGTGAGGGGAGAGGGTGAAGGTGGAGAGGGTGAGGGTCGAGAGGGTGAGGGGAGGGAGAATATAGACACGTGGGTGTGTATGTGTATGTGTAGGTGGTGTATGTAAGATGGATTCACGAGAAGGTATGCAGGGTTAAAATACATGGTGTGTGTGTGTGTATGTGTGTGTGTGTGTGTGTGTGTGTGTGTGTGTGTGTGTGTGTGTGTGTGTGTGTGTGTGTGTGTGTGTGTGTGTGTGTGTGTGTGTGTGTGTGTGTGTGTGTGTGTGTGTGTGTGTAAAGTTTAATAATAAAGCTTGTATAAACAGTACATTCAAGGCTGTATGTCCACTGCCACCTATTTACTCTTCACCTGTATAATAATATAGTTGTGTTGTTGTACCCCGTTGTAAAGTTGGAATGCAATGACGTCACCATGAAGAAGAAAACTAAGCAAGCACCTCCGGCAATTATGATTATATAGAGGAGAAAAAAAATACATGACAACCAACCTGGAGAGTGAGGAAAGAAACATAAAGACAACAACGTGAAGATTATATTAAATGGATGATGAACTCAGATCAAGATTATTATATTATTAAATGGTTGAAGGCGAGGGTATAAAATATTTCCTTCCCTTCACTCCCTTTCCTGTGGTTTAGTAGGGTGTGTGTGTGTGTGTGTGTGTGTGTGTGTGTGTGTGTGTGTGTGTGTGTGTGTGTGTGTGTGTGTGTGTGTGTGTGTGTGTGTGTGTGTGTGTGTGTGTAAGAGTAGTGAACATACACATGATTATTTTGCCACATTATATAATTATTAAGAGAGAGAGAGAGAGAGAGAGAGAGAGAGAGAGAGAGAGAGAGAGAGAGAGAGAGACTATACCACCACCCCAACTAACATACCGACAACAGGACAACAAACAGCTTCCGTCACTCACTCATTCATTCACGTCAGCCCATTCATGCACTGTCGTTCATTCACAAGTCCTACCATTCATTCACTCATTCATTCACGACCTGCCATTCATTCATCAAATCTCAGTCCTCCCCTGTTAACACTCTCCCCCCCTCTCTCCCCCCCCCCCCTCTCTCTCTCTCTCTCTCTCTCTCTCTCTCTCTGGGGTCATATCCTTGTCACACCATCACCCATCATTGTCACACCGTTGTCACACTAGTTATGCATTTCTGTCACACCAGTATATTTTCACCAAATAAATATATACATAAACAAATAAAAATAAAGTTATTCTGTTTTGCTCCGTCAGCCAGTTATGTATGTATGTATGAATGTATGTATGTATGTTTGTGTGTATGTATGTATGTATGTCTGTATGTATGTATGTATGTATGTGTGTATGTATGTATGTATGTATGTGAGAGGCAGAGAATGAGTGAGTCAGAGATGTTAAACAGCAGACGTAATACCAGAAATACCTTCACCACCACCACCACACCTCCACATTGATGCAACACACACACACACACACACACATGTCATACACACACAGACACACAGAAAGACACACACACACACACACATAAACCTTTTATTATTAATATTATTATTATTATTATTATTATTACATGTCACACACATACACACACACATGTCACACACACACACACACAAGTCACACCCACACACACACCCACACATGTCACACACACACACTCACACACACACACAGCACTGTCCACATATCCCTTTCCCACTCCTAGAGCTTATGATATGACGGTGAGGGGGATGTTGTCATTTCTTTGCCTCGCCTCTCCCCTCCTTTCCTCATTTTCCTCCTTTTTTCACATAACCTGTCTGACGAAGGCACCGAAGCCTAATAATGTGTGTGTGTGTGTGTGTGTGTGTGTTACGTCACTACCTGTCTCGTAACACCGTCATTGTTTAACCTCTCGTCTGTCACCCTATTTCTCTATCTACATTATTTTCTCTCTCTCTCTCTCTCTCTCTCTCTCTCTCTCTCTCTCTCTCTCTCTCTCTTTCTTGTCTGTCACCCTCCCTATTTCTCTATCTATCGTCCTACATGATTCTTTCTCTTTTGCTGCTTGTGTGTTTGACGTGTGTTCATGCATATGTGTCAGTGTATCATATATGCGTAGTGGTATGTGTAAGTGGAGTGTCTGCCTGTGCATGTGTGTGTGTTACTGTGTGTGTGTGTGTGTGTGTGCATGTGTGTGTGTTACTGTGTGAAACCCTATAAGAGTCAGGAATCTTGTTGTCGTGATTGTCAGGCTGAGTGATAGTAAACATAATACCCAGTTTTTATCAGAGGGTGTCAGGGGTTAACTCTGTGCCTGTATGTGTGTGTGTGTATGTGTATGTGTATGTGTGTGTGTGTGTGTGTGTGTGTGTGTGTGTGTGTGTGTGTGTGTGTGTGTGTGTATGTGTTTGGCAGGAAGGAAGTGACTTGACCCCCTCCCTCCTCACACACAACCTGATAACCTAATATGTTATCAGTGTTGGGTGATAAGCTTCTGCAGCCCCTCCCTTCCCTTTTCTCTTAGATAATGCACTTGTTTTTCATTTCATTCTATTTTCCTTGTGCTTGGCAACTGTCACGCCTCTCTCTCATTTTCTCCTTCGTAATATGGAGTGTGTGTGTGTGTGTGTGTAGAGAGAGAGAGAGAGAGAGAGAGAGAGAGAGAGAGAGAGAGAGAGAGAGAGAGAGAGAGAGAGAGAGAGAGAGAGAGAGTAGGAGTGAGTTAGGGCTAGTACCATAAGTAATTCCAGGCCTCGTATCTCAAGTAATCACCCACTCTAACCAACATAATAATACCCGTACCATGGCAACCACAGCACATAATACACGTGTTAGAGTAAACAAACCAGACATTTTTACCCAGAATACCAACCCATGCATCCTTATTACACACCTCACCTCACCTCACCTTGCCCATAACATTACCACCTTACACCATCACTGTGTCTCTATCCTACCCCAAACCTACAAAACTACCCATTCACTTTTACTGACTCCACATTGCCAAAAACATTATCCCATATACCAATCACTGTGTCCCTACCCTTACCCCAACCTTACCCTGTCTATACCAGCTCCCAGAGAACCAGATATTACCTACAAACCTACTTATGTTCCATTACTGATCCCACCTTGCTAAAAACATTATCCCACACACTAATCACTGTGTACCTACCCTTGTCCCTCTTCCAATACTAATGTTATTACCATTCTTTACCCTTTCCTATACCCAACACAGGCTACTAGAAGTTGCATACGTGTATAAGTGGTTGCTTTCTTGAGTTCTTATTTATTATTGGCGAATATTGTTGTTGCAACCTTACAGAATTATTACATGGAAGTATTTTTTTTTAGAATATGATAAATAATATGTGGAAATACAGTGTTTCCTTCTTGTAATAATGGGGACCCACTGTACTACACTTACCTCCCTATTCTTACTCACTGTTCCTTTCCTTATACTCCTATACTCCTCCCACAACGAGTACACTACCCACTCTATCCTTACCTTTATCCCACTCCCACTCCTACTCATACACACTTCCTGCACTCCCATACTCATACCACACACACACACACACAACCTAATCCCGACCCCTACCCTACCCACACTTCCTGCACTACCATAACTCATACCCACCCCCTCACACACACACAAACCTAATCCAACCCCTACCCTACCCTACCCTGCCCTCGACACACGAGTTCTCTCTCTCAGACACAATCCCCAAACAAACAACCAGGTCGTGAGTTGGGTTTAGCATGTCATAGATCCGCATTACGGTGGAGTGAGTTTGAGGGTCATGGTGGGGGCGACCAATCCATATTCCTAGTCCTCTAAGCCTCAAAAACACGACCGTCGGGTGGAGAGATTTGGATCGGGATTATGGTGTTTTGGGTCACATTGCAAGGACCATGCATGCAACACCGGATTCTCTTGAGTACAAGAATATATATATATATATATATATTGTGTATTTCTGAATCTTATTAACCCTATCATTTTACCAAGTCTCTCTCTCTCTCTCTCTCTCTCTCTCTCTCTCTCTCTCTCTCTCTCTCCCTCTCTCTCTCTCTCTCTCGCTTTGCTTCTAAAATTAAGTCCACACAATTATTTAAAAATCTCCTTAGAAAGAAAAACAGTGCAAACCCTATACTGGTGTGTTGGTGTGTGCAGAGAGAATCACTGTGTGTTTTAGTGTGAGTGAAACGATTCGCTCCTAACCATTTTATTTGACGTCCCATTACTGAGTGAGTTTAAGAGGACACTTGTGATAAAAGAGTAAAGTTGCTGAGGCTCGTGATGATAACATGATACGAGCAGCAATATCGTGAATCATGGTGAGTGCCAGAGTGCCGCACGAGGCTGGCACTGTGTCACGGCAGAGCCACATGTTATACTCTATTATCCCAGCTATACTAGTGCTGGGAAACGAACCCAAAACAACTTCACTCCTCACAGACACCAACCAATGCAACTTCTCTAAATCTATCCCATAACTTACGTCAAACAACAACAACAACAACAACATACAATTATTATTACTATTATTATTATTATTATAATTTTTTATTTTCTATTCTATTTATTATTTTTATCATTACTGTAATCATTATAAAGGCAATATATGTTTGAAAGGTTTATTTTCGTTCCCTCAAGTAAACAACAAAGTGTATCAGAATCATATGAAGCCAACTGTACACACTTCTCCATCTCTCCCCTCACTATCCCCTCTCTCCCTCACTCTCACCTCTCTATTCCTTCATCTCCCCTCTTTCTCCCTTCATTTTTTCTCTCCTCTTTTATCCTATCTCCTCATCCCTGTTCTCTCTCTCTCTCTCTCTCCTCTCTCTCTCTCTCTCTCTCTCTCTCTCTCTCTCTCTCTCTCTCTCTCTCTCTCTCTCTCTCTCTCCTCTCTCTCTCTCTCTCTCATTTTTCTCTACTTTTTAACATATATTCTCCATTCTCTCTCCCTTTTCCTATATCCTTTTTTACACATGCATTTCCATCCATTCATTCGTCTCCAAACAAACACTCGAGACTATTACATCAAACACACACAAAAAACAGTAAAGAAGCTAAAGTTAATTAATGGTATTCTCTTTGCATGCAGGTGTATTATTATTCTAAGCTTAATATTAGGAGGAGAAAAAATGCCTCCACAAAAGCATTATATATATACTCATTTGTTTTCCAAGCGAGTTATTTTAAGAGAGGATTGCAGCCAGCCAGCCAACACGGTCAAGCGAGCTTCCAATTTACCAAGACTGGAAAAACTATACCAGGGGGAAAATTGCAGCGTGGTGGGGGTGAGGGTGGAGGATGTAGAGGGGGTGTGGTGAGGAAGGGGGTAGAAAGGGGGAGGGAAGGAGGGAAGGGGGAAAGGAGGGAAGGGGGGTAGAAGGGGGGGAGGGAGGTGGGGAAGGGGGGGGTGTAGGACATAATTGGGCACCACACAATGAAAATAAATGATCTTGCAGTGTGTTGTTAAAAATAATGTGTCATGCAGAATTACGTATCAATTACTGTTTCTACTTTTAATGACACATGGTTTCTCATCTCAGGATTTATTTCGTTATTAAGAATTATCAAAAATTATGCCAAGAGAAAGAATCAATTATGAACAAGAAGGAAAACGTATATACCTATTATCATATGAATGACAGGAGAAATTTAATTGATTCTTATTCATTTGCAAGTGATAGAGAGAGAGAGAGAGAGAGAGAGAGAGAGAGAGAGAGAGAGAGAGAGAGAGAGAGAGAGAGAGAGAGAGAGAGAGACTGATTGGAGTACATTCTTCACGTGATATGTCTGCAGTGTATCGTGTCTGGAGTCACTGCATCACACCTCACTCATGGTCACAGGTCACACGGGGTCAAAGGTCAGGGTCACACGGAAAAAGGGCTTCAATATGATCCAAGGTCACACAAGGTCAAGTGTCACACAAGGTCAGGGTCACACAAAGTCAGGGGTCACTCAAGGTCAAAGGCCATACAAGGTCAGGAGTCACACAAGGTCAGGGGTCAATCAAGGTCAAAGGCCATACAAGGTCAGGGGTCACACAAGGTCAGGAGTCAAAGTAAAGGTGCCACAAGTTTTAAGTCACAATATTATTATCATAATTTAATTAAAAGTTTATTCACCTGTGGATTAAGACTGCCAGGAGGAAATGTGACCAATTACTGACGTTATTTGCCTTAATATCATATAATTGAAGTTAATGTCACACACACACACACATACACACACACACCTCACCCTTAACACAACACACCCCACACACCTCCCACAACCCCCTCACACAACACACCCACACACCTCACACAACACACCCACACACCTCCCACAACCCCCTCACACAACCACACCCACACACCTCCCACAACACTCCCTCCATCCCCTCACACAACACACCCACACACCTCCCACACAACACCTCCCTCCCCTCACACACACACCCACACACCACCCTCCCCTCACACAAAACACCCACACGACTTCACCAAAATAACCCAGCCCAACATACCTGTAGCGTGGCGGGAGGCAGGAGGCAATTAGCAGACACATAAAGCTTCCCATCTTCTTTCACTGCAAAATTTACCTGCCAGGGAGAGAAAAGAGAAGAAGGAGTCTGAAGGTAAAGAGGATGAAATGAGAAGGTGCGTGGCAGGAGACATTACAGAGGAGGGCAGGTGTGTGATTCATAATTAGGATGGAACAAAGGTAAGATAATATATATGTGTGTATGTATGTATTGTATGTATGTATGAGAAGAATCTTGTTTTAGTTTATCTTTATTTATTATTTTTTTCTGTGGGAAGATTTATATTGATGTGACTCGCTTTGAACACAAGGTGAGATCAGACATCCCAGTTTGAATATTTTGTTTATCAGGACAATTTAATCACAACAACATCAAAGGGGTAAGATAAATCTAAGGGTAAGATATGGTTATGTAGTATCCACAATTATCCACCATTAGAAGATGTGTGTACTTCAGAGTGGATGATATTGGTATATTTCAATAAACTTATTTCGTCTTACACAAACACACAACAAACACACAGATACACACCACAGTTACACGTGCACACACCTAACTCAACCCCATCTCCACCCTCCCCCTTCACACACACACATCCAGCTACCGGGAAACACTCGTACAAGTCTAACATTATGTGAATACCGGCATTATGTGTGATTTGCGTGACGTATGTTGCATGCATGGTCACTCGGATCAACGATAACTTTTGCCATTTTTGCACGACATTGTTTATGTGTGATTTGCGTGACGTATGTTGCATGCATGGTCACTCGGATCAACGATAACTTTGCCATTTTTGCACGACATTGTATGCAAAGTGCAATTCAGTATATGGCAAAATTGCACAGCCTCGTGTTATTACTTCTGTTATAGTGACATTCATATTTATATATTTACGTAGTGTACATATACAGTTTTTATATATACAGTATAATATTAAAACTGTATATGTAAACTACGTAAATATATATATGAGTTATAAGTAGAGTGCAGTGTGTATAAAGAAAAAAAGTATAACAGAAAAGTTGTGTACAAACTCAACCATTTATACGCAGTATTATTATTGTATTTTTTTTTTATTTTCATGACTTTTGCGTGAGTGAGTAACATGGAAGGTATAAAATATAAATAAGCTTAAACTTTCATGCATCATCAGACTCATGCAGGTTGTACAGTCAGCCTCAGAAATTCGTATACATCAGTGTGACATGAAGGGTTTGTAACAACAAAGCTTCGAATCGACTGCTATAGCTCATTACCCCACCCTGTTCACCTATAGAGGCTGAGTTCGATGCTGGGTATTATATATGTGTGTGTGTGTGTGTGTGTGTGTGTGTGTGTGTGTGTGTGTGTGTGTGTGTGTGTGTGTGTTTGTGTGTGTGTGTGTGTGCCTCCAATTCACCGAGACAATCACATAACTTTTCATACATACATTACAAGTGATTGGCAATGTAATGAAAACTGCAGGTGTCATCTTTTCATGTTGTAGGATTAAGACGGTATTATTTTTTTTTTCAAAGTAGGACACATAAACTTCATATAAACTTGCTACTGTCAATTGTGTACGAGAGAATTATCACAAAAACACAACAAGCTTAATTAATATATGGGGAAGTACACAGTGTTGGTAAGTAACTGATTCCTCCAAACTATTCCAAGCAACAGGCCACCATTGTTATTGTTAATGTGGTCCAGTTTTGAGGGATACTTTGGAGGAATCAAGAGGCTGCTATGTACCAAGAGTCTACCAGAGAGAGAGAGAGAGAGAGAGAGAGAGAGAGAGGAGAGAGAGAGAGAGAGAGAGAGGAGAGAGAGAGAGAGAGAGAGAGAGAGAGAGAGAGAGAGAGAGAGAGAGAGAGAGTGAGAGAGAGAGAGAGAGAGAGAGAGAGGGGGGGGGGGGGGGGAAGGAAAGAAGGATAAGGCAAAGTTGTTTCTTCCTATATACAATTACTTTCTTGCTGCCAGTATTCGGGAAACTCATCACTCTCCTGGCAGCACGTGAGTTCCTTGGTACAGTCTAGCAGGAGTATTAGTTTTTACACACACACACACACACATATATATAAATACACACACATACACACACACCACACGATAAACAATAAACGATAAACAATTAAATTAACATGTACTGTATGTCTCCAAGTTGTAGCATTAGTCCTTAGAATTAAGAATTAATATTAATGTAATTTTTCCCCTATGTATATTTTCAGTCTCTGACTGCCATGTAAATAAACCGTTAATTATTATTATTATTATTATTATTATTACACACATACACATAAATACACACACACACATCAACACACACACACACACACATACATCAACACACACACATACACATAAACAGACACACACACATCAACACACACACACAGACACAGACACACACACACCCACACACACCCACACAACCCAACACACTACCCAAGCAGTTAGCCATCCCGTGGGGGACTCATGAATCACCCAACTCCTGCACCACGAAATACAATCTGCTGTTATGAGACTCTGGAGTTTTTACTGGTGGGAGGAGAGGTGTTGGAGGCGAAGGGGGGAGTGTTGGAGGTGTTGGAGAGTGTGGGAAAGGTGTTGAAAGTGTTGGAGGGGGTGTCGGTGTTGGAGAGGGAGGTGTTTTAGAGTGTGGGAGGGGGAGGTGTTGGAGGTGGACGTGTATAGAAAAAACAAAATCATGTTAAGCATCAGTGAAAGAAGCAAAATAGTGAACAAAACTGTAAAAAAAGAGAGAGAGAGAGAGAGAGAGAGGGAGAATGTGGAATAAGAAGATAATAACAAACTAAATATATAAAACAAAAACTTGGCAAAATTGAGCCAATATACAATATATATACATACACATATATATCAACCAACAGGAAATGAATGGAACAGAAACATCAACAGGACGAGGGAAGGAGGAAGGAAGGAAATACGTAAGGGAAGGAATGAGTGAGAAAGACAAGACAAAGACAGATATGGACTGAAGATGAGGGAAAGACGAGGAGGAGTATT
>JAWZYT010003075.1:0-5000 GCA_034508575.1 Petrolisthes manimaculis | reverse complement strand
TATCTTTATCATTGTAAAGTAAAAAGTGACAAATGACCAAAGGAAGACAGTAATAATTGAGAGAGTAATTTGGCACACGAGAACAAAATGTACGTAAGACTAACAGAACGTAACCTGCAACGGAAAAAAATAGCATAGCAACAACAGAACGTAACTTGCAACATAAAAAAATAGCATAGCAACAACAGAACGTAACTTGCAACAGAAAAAATGAACATAGCAACAACAGAACGTAACCTGCAACATAAAAAAATGAACATAGCAACAACAGAACGTATGTAGTACCTTGCAACAGGAGACAGGAAACATATCAATAACAAAACCTTCCTTTTCAACTGAATACACCAAATTGCAGCTAAAAAAAACAAAAAAAAACACAATAATAATAATAATAAAAAAAGTAGAAAATAGAGTGGATGGTGTAATTACAGTAGCGTGATCATTGATGTTGTTCTCTCTCTCTCTCTCTCTCTCCTCTCTCTCTCTCTCTCTCTCTCTCTCTCTCTCTCTCATGTACGGGTGACTTAGTGTGTGTCATGTCTAACCCCTCTTTATATACACACACACACTTACACACACATAGTCTCACACCCCTCTTAAACACACACACACACACACTTACACACACATAGTCTCACACCCCTCTTAAACACACACACACACTTACACACACATAGTCTCACACCCCTCTTAAACAAACACACACACACACACTTACACACACATAGTCTCACACCCTCTTAAAACACACACACACACACACACACACACACACATAGTCTCACACCCCTCTTAAACACACACACACACACACATAGTCTCACACCCCTTAAGTCATCCTGGCCTGTAATCAAAATAGGTAATATAAATGACGTTATTTTTTATCCATACAATAACTATATATACAATGATGAACACACACCCTATCATCATGTGTGTGTGTTTTTTTTTGTGTGTGTATTGTGTCTGTGTTTTTTGTTTGTTTGTATGTTTGTGTGTCTATTTTTGTTTGTTTATTTGTGTGTGTTTGTGTGTTATATTTTTTTTTTTGGTGTGTGTATGTATGTGTTTATTAGTTTGTTTATTTGTTTTGGGGTGTGTTAGTTAGTTTGTTTATCTATTTGTCTGTTTGTTTGTTATAAAATTCATCTATACTCCTTTACATAATGTTCAACATCAAAACACAATCATCATCATATCATTATTATTATTATTATTATTATTATTATTATTATTATTATTTTATTTTATTTTTATTTTATTTTTATTAAGTGTCTAACGTTACTTTCACTTATCTTCACACGACCCAGACCCCCTAAGGAATAATTTTATCTACTCCATCAGCAACAACAAAGATTAAAACAGGAAGAGAAAATATGAATGGAATGAGGAGCAACGTTGAGGGAAAAGGAAGAGAAAGAGAGAGAAAGAGAGAGAGAGAGAGAGAGAGAGAGAGAGAGAGAGAGAGAGAGAGAGAGAGAGAGAGAGAGAGAGAGAGAGAGAGAGAGAGAGAGAGAATGTGCCCCACCCACTCATATATTTTCTCACCAGTGTTCTGACCTCGACCCTTCCGGCAGCCACACGTAATGAGGTCCTTGGGGGGGGGGGGCTGAGGTGGGGGGATGAGAGGGGGGGCCTGAGGGGGGGGGGGTGCTGAGGCTATAGGGAAGGGACTGGGTGGGAGGTGGGGTTTTTTAAAGGGGTTTGTAGGGGGTCTTGAAGGGGTACTGGTGGGGTGGGAGGGGGCTAAGGAGGTCCTTTTTTTTGTTTTTTTGTTAGGGGGGGGGAGGGAGCTGGGGCTGTGTGTTGGAGGGGTTCTAAAAGGATTGGGAGGGGGGGGGGGCCGCCTCTCCTTCTGTCTTCCATTGGAGGGTTCACCAGAAGTGAAGAAATTATAATCTACGGTAAAGAATTATCCCTTTGACTACAACATTGCATCACACCTTGAGACTCTACTATACTGGAAACCAATGTGTGTGTGTGTGTGTGTGTGTGTGTGTGTGTGTGTGTGTGTGTGTGGTGTGTGTGTGTGTGTGTGTGTGTGTGTGTGTGTGTGTGTGTGTGTGTGTGTGTGTGTGTTGGTGTTTATTATACATGGCTGGAATTAAACAACGAAACAACTATGAATAATATTAACATACAGAAATGAATTTAACGGGTAAAAATATCAATAAAATTATAATCCATTTGGGTATAAAAGCGTCACACACACACCATGTTACGTGAAGTATAGTGACGAAAGGAACAAGACGGAATATTTGTAACAATTTTTCACATCTCTGAATTTTTGCCAGAGAAACTATTAGAATTGATGAAGAATGTGTCAATAACTAAGGTAAATAAGTAAAGAAAATATTATAATACCGGTATGTATATAAAATAGGCTATACTGTATAATTTTTATATATGTACTGCAGCCCCTATTTTACATATCCACAGCAAAACTTATAGGAATTAATGTTGACACGTGTGGTAATTTATTTTTTTCTAGCACGAATTTCCATATCATAAATTCTCTATGTATGACGTCATTACAGTAAACTGGACTCCCCTGGCTGTCATCCAACACACACACACACACACACACACTCACACACACACACACACCACACACACACACACACACACACACACACACACACCATGATTTTATAGAACGGTGTCCAGTCGAATAAAATTATGGCTGGGGAAAATTGAAGTGTAAAAATGAAAAGGAGTTGGCTGGAATGAAAAGTGAAGGTAGAAAGAAAAAATTGATGATGTTTATGAGATGAGTATAGAGGCTAGACGCTCGTATGGAATGCAGGGGAGGAAGGGGAAGAAGGGGGGGGGAAGGGGAGGAAGTGCAGGAAGGGGAGGAAGGAGGTGAAGGGGGGAAGGAGTGAAGGGGGGAATTCCAGATTGCGAGGGGAACGAGAAATAAATAAATGAACGTAGTGAGTGATTGGAAAAGGAAAGAGAAGGAAAGTGTAGGAAGAGAAAATGAATTAGAGCCCCTGTTTTTTGGTATGAAGTGCAGACAGTCGCTATTTTTCACTCATTTTCATCAACATTTTTCATCAGAGCTTCTTACTACTCGTATTTACATAGATGTCATATTTTCCCTTTCCTAAATAGAGCGAGAGAGAGAGAGAGAGAGAGAGAGAGAGAGAGAGAGAGAGAGAGAGAGAGAGAGAGAGGAGGGGAGGGGGTTCGAGGGTGGAGGAGAGGGGAAAGAAAAGAAAGAACGAAAGTGTAAGAGGGGAGTATGGAATAAAAGCTGGTGTAAGGACAGGACAAAGAAATTAAAGGAAGGGGAGAGAGGAAAGAATGGCAGGAAGAGGGGAGAAGAGAGGGGAAAAAAGGAAGGAAGAGGGGAGGAGAGAGGGGAAAAGGGAAGCGAGCGAGGGAGTGGGTGGAGAGGGGAAAAATAAGTGAAGAAAAGGGGAAGAAACGAAAATAAAAGATGAGGAGAGGGAACAGGAGGGGAGAAGTCTGTTGAGAATACACACACACACACACACACACACACACACACAGAGAGAGAGAGAGAGAGAGAGAGAGAGAGGGAAGGAAAGGTATAACATATGTTTAGGTCAAGGTCGGTCTCTCTCAGTCTTATCTCTATACCCTCTCTCTCTCTTTCTCTCTCTCTCTCTCTCCTCTCTCTCTCTCTCTCTCCTCTCTCTCTCTCTCTCTCTCGTCAGTGACCCGGATGATTGAGGAAGTACACACTCACACACACACCTCACACACCACACACACACACACACACACACAATGTCCTGCTTGTGAAAATGTCAGGTGCCAGAATAAGCAAAGTCCACGTTACCTCATAAATAATAATATATTCCGAAGGCCAAGGTTAACACTACACACTACACACATACACACACTATCTTACACTATATACACACATACACACACTATATACACACATACACACACTATATACACACATACACACACTATCTTACACTATCTTACACTATATACACACATACAAACACTATATACACACATACACACATACACACACTATATACACACGTACACACACTATATACACACGTACACACACTATCTTACACTATATACACACATACACACACTATATACACACGTACACACACTATATACACACGTACACACACTATCTTACACTATATACACACATACACACTATCTTACACTATATACACACATACACACACTATATACACACGTACACACACTATATACACACGTACACACACTATCTTACACTATATACACACATACACACTATCTTACACTATATACACACATACACACACTATATACACACGTACACACACTATATACACACGTACACACACTATCTTACACTATATACACACATACACACACTAAATACACACGTACACACACTATATACACACGTACACACACTATCTTACACTATATACACATATACACACATTATATACACACGTACACACACTATATACACACATACACACACAATATACACACATACACACACTATATACACACGTACACACACTATATACACACATACACACACTATATACACCCATACACACACTAGGTATATACACACATACACACGCTATCTTCCATACTCTTATACACATGTTTTCTGCTTACACACTGACACTGGAAATACACACACAGAAGCACAGATATATACACACTTATACACACACAGAAGCACAGATATATACACACTTATACACACACAGAAGCACAGATACATACACACTTATATACACACAGAAGCACAGATACATACACACTTATACACACACAGAAGCACAGATACATACACACTTATACACACACAGAAGCACATATACATACACACTTATACCCACACAGAAGCAAAGATACATACACACTTATACACACACAGAAGCAAAGATACATACACACTTATATACACACAGAAGCACATATACATACACACTTATACACACAGATACATACACACTCATATACACACACTGAAAAACTACACT